>JAMZAV010007886.1:0-26094 GCA_024449915.1 Sweltsa coloradensis | reverse complement strand
GGCAAATGGGGAATGAATCTTCTTCGCATTTCGAGATCGCATTATATCGACTTTTCAAAGAACAATTGCATACTTTGAATAAGTGGCATTCTACAATAATATCGAATACCACTGTAATGAATCCACACAGCTTTCAACTTCGATACGACAAACGGTATATTAATCGTTGTGTGTCTCCTGTAGAATATCATTAGACGAGTGAGCGCAGCGAAACGAAGTCTATATCGCTACTCGATCCGGCCTTGGCCGTGACTACTGTCTGTATGTTAAATGTTTGTATGTTAAAATGTTAAATGTCTGTCTGTTTGTTTGTCCGGGCTCATACGGCCGCTGAAATTTTAAACAGACATCCGTGACCAGGTAACTTAGAACTGCTAACAAAATGAGCACATCCATTTCGATTTAAACCTACAAGAAATAATAAACTGAAAATAGGCCTTACATGTGTAGGAATTCTTTTAACGACAATGGTTTCGCTTTTGAAAAAAATCACTGCCTTTTAGATGTAGCTCGGTTGCAATGGAGGCAGTGGAAAAAATATTTGTAATGCAGTTATGCAGTGACCAAAGAGTATCGAAATTTGCATGTTCAAGGTACCCCCAAATTCCGCTGGGAGATTGAGTAAACCTTGCAATCTTTACTCGTATTTTGTACTGGCTGTTTTCCATAGTATTGTCACAGTTGATGTAGACTAAACTGGGTTATATGCATTTCAAAACATGTTTAACATATTTCTAAATACAATCCAAAAACTACAAAATCTTACCCGACCAGGGGATTGAACCCAGGGTTCCCACATTCCGGGTATAAAGGCGCCTTAGACAACTAGACTAGGGAAACGCCAAAGTCGTTGATAGATGAGTGAGTGAGCCATGTGTTGAATACTTGGTATCATTCCCCTTACTGGGCTAGATCCAGCCTTAGGTATAGGGGAGGAAAGGGGATGTTCCCGGGTACTCAACACATGGGTCACTCACTCGTCTATCAACTACTTTGGCGTTTCCCTAGTAGTATTATGATTGTTTAATTAAGGAACTATCAATCTTTACTACAACAATGACACAAGTGGCTTGAAATGAAGGACAAGCCATAGGTTGTCTAGAACACGAACAAACTTAAATATTGCAAACTTATGCAACCTAGTTCAATTCTTGAGTAGATTACAATGGCAAAGAAACTTAATTCTTATTAATATGTTCATGTTTTAGTTTTTTGATGTCCTAGACAACTTGTGACCAGTCCTTCATTTCAATTATTCATTTTTCACATTGCTATAGCAGTGTTGCTAGTTGTCTTATCGAGTCTAAGCATGTTCCGTATGTAAATGCATGAATATGAATAATTATTAAATACATGACTGTATGAATGTTTATGTATGTGTTATTATCAAGGTGCGCGATGAGGGACGCTCTTAACGAGCAGCAGAACTCGCCCCCTGCGCTAAGAGAACCCAGTTCACTGTAACAGCTAACTCAAACTAATGGCGTAAAAACCGGTGGTCGTGGAGATGAGGCCTTCCAGGCATTGTTATGATGGATTCCCCGTTATCCGCATGATTAAACGCTTTTGGCCGTGAACCACTCTTTCGTGTCCAGGAGACTGAGGCCAGCAGAGATAAACAGGTTACGTATCAGAGGGCCTACACGCTCCGGTGAACACACCGCCACAAACTTGTAGGGCATCAGTCGTGTGACATTACTTCTAAGACGATGCGAAGTGATGCCAATGGAAAGAAAAATATATTGATAAATTATCATTTATTGAAATTCCAAAGTAAGCTTTTCGAGTCGAAGTATTACCTAATTACTTTGTCATTCAATTGAACAATAATTATAAAAATGTACTATGTAAAGCTAATAAACAATAGCCCAAATTCGTACTTTTTTTAGTAAGTAAGTACCATTTGAGTTTTAAATATTAACATGTTTAAACCATTCTCATTTCGGTATATGTACACAACATTGAAGAAATTATTGTTTGTGAAATATTTGCGAAACATTTTCAGAATCCTATAGAAATAATGATGATAAGCATAAGTATTATTTATTTTTGAAGATGTTCACAATATGACTTAAAATTAAGAAACACAACTCCAGAGAAAGTCTTGATTGGGGTAAGTAATAGTAGACAAAAAACCTTAGACAATACTATAAACTATTGTTTGATATTTGAACGGTGAACTGACAAGACTGCGGTCCGAAAACTAAAAAAAAATCTAATCAATGAAGGCTTCAACAATGTAAAGGTAATACACGTGATTGAACGAAATTTGTTTTGACGATTCCTTATACTGTCAAAAATCAACTTTTAAAGTAATTTGATTTTGGTTATCATGACTAATGTGTTGATCATGATTGTATTCGATTATGTAAACACATTCTTGCTTGACATCCATGTCAATTCAATTACATAATATGATCAAGACACATCATGTATAAACTGTATGGGCCTACATTGTAATTTAATTTAATTTTCCTCCCTGTTAGACGATGCGTTATGTTTATATTATAACCAATCACTTAAGATAAAGATAAAGGACACAAAAATTGTGATAACATAAGATAAAGGCCTAAATAAAGCATTTCAACCAGTTTTAATTCTAGCCTAAGGCTGAACTGTTACAAAGGTTAATTGTTTTATGTGAATGGCTATCTTATTTATTATTTATATTTTACCATTCTTTTAATTCATAACTACGACACAATGTTGACATCTTTATATATTGTTTACATACAACATTATCAGATAACAAAATACTCCGACAACAACGTGTGAGGGGTTGATTTTTGGATGAGCGTAGCGAGCGAAGCGAGTGAAGTGAAGACTTTAATTTCACTGACCCCCAAAACATTTAGCTCGGGTGTTTTTTTTTGTTTTTTTTCTGTCTGTTTGTTAACTCTCTACCAGGCAAACGGCATATCCGATCTTGATGAAAATTTGAGGGGACCTTCGAAATCTCTGAACTTAGAGGTGTATTGTTTTTGGGTACAATCCAAGAAATATTTATCATGAATATCGTACTTTTACGATTTTTTTCGATTTTTAGTGCGATATTTTCGTGACATTTGGGCCAATTCTGACCAAACGGGTGGGGCTACAACTTTCATATTATACATGGACATTAAGGTTATGGTGATGTAGTACCTTTTGAAAGAAAAAGTTGAAAAAATTAGCCATAATCTATAGAAATAAAGCTTTTAATATAAGTTTTTTGATTTTTGTGCTATATTTTCGTGCCATTTGGGCCAATTCTGACCAAACGGGTGGGCCTTCAACGTCCATATTAAACATGGACATTAAGGTTATAGTGATGTAGAACCTTTTGTTAGAGAAAATTGAAAAAGTTAGCCAGAATCCATAGAAATAAAGCTTTTAATAAAAGTTTGTTACGGTAAATAATATTAATTGACAAGAAACAATAGAAACTTGACAACAATCACCTACAATGCGTAGGCAGCAAAACAAAGCACTTGCAAAAGTAAAGATATCCCACGCAAACTAAAAACTTTAAAAAGCTCATCCATCAACGCGGCGGGACTTTAGCATTTTCCTAGTAGAATATAATTAATACAATACAATACAAAAGCTCAATAACAATCATGCGCTGCAAGGTAAGGATATTAAATAGTCTACTAAATGTACTAAATGCTAAGCTCAACCCATGTGTAATGCAACTGTTCAACAATATAAATTAATATATTTTGCAATTTTAAATCAAAACGGTAACATATCACTTCAAAAAATTAATAAGTCATAATTTAATCGCGAATGTGGGTCCGCAACTTCCATTAACATCAACCTGAAAGCGACATTCCCCGCCTAACATGCAACCTGATAATGAAGAACATGAAACACAGGAGCGTGTGTGTGATAGAGCTTGGCCAGGCGTGAAGTGACCGTTAACATCGCGAGTTCTTCGTCCGTGAAATATTAGTAATGTGTCGTGTCCACGACAACCCTTGCACCTTCATGCTAGCCTAGCCTCAACGAAGCTGTCGTCAACAGAATACAGCCGCTCAAGATGAGACTAAACTTGAATATAATCGGCAATCCACTGTTATTTTATGAATACGTATACGGAATATGAATGCAAGAATTAAGATTGGACACAAGTAAACTGATTTTAAATTAAAGTGTCCCAAATGACAACATATAACAGAATTATAGTAATGTGTATAATGTAGAGCATGAAGCATTCCCAATTCACTACTCATTTACACAGATACGAAAAAACCTATCACACTTATTAGTTATCCAGCTAAAAAAGGCTTAAGTGTTGTTCTAAAGTGACACTGTTTAGGTGGAGGTGCCGGGTCCAGCGTGAGTGGGGTATCGAAAATTTAAATGTTCTTACACGGCATCATACATAAATAACGCTTGGCGACAATCGAAGTTATAAATAAAATATGAAAACGAGACACCACCCATTGTAGCAAATGTGTTATTCTAATGAACACAAATAAACTAAATCTTGAAAATGAGGGGGTCAATTAAGAATGATTTAAGATTTCGGATGTCAATTTTTTGTTTTCAAAAGATGGAGGTGGTTATTATTAATAACATATGAAATTCGTTTTGAAACGGTTAACTTCGACTTGTTTGTTCTGTTTCTAGAGCGTAATGTCAGATGAAATTCAGAAGCAGTTGTTTACACTGCAACTATGTTATAACAAACATAGTTATTTGTTAGGCTATGTATATTAAATCGCCATGTGCATTTGCCCCGTGACAAATTGATTCGATTATAATATTAGAAAGCAAGCAATATAAATTTTAAGCCGAACTTTAAAAATTGTCCTGTCATATGTGTATTAGGCCTATAAGCATAGTCGGTTTTATAGGCTTTATGTGTAGTCTCAACTCTCAACCATAAAAATGTCACTAGATATCGCCAGAAAAACCTGACGCAATCATAGCAAAGCGGCCTACAACATAATAACTCTTGCATTTTGGGAAATAGAATCAAAGATAAATAATGATTATATTTTTGGTGCGTGTACCCTTAACGAACAAAGTATCATACCAAAGGGCGCTGGTTTACATTACGATTATTTATCGCACAAAGTATCACTGAATAAGTGATTCGAAGATTTCTGACGGGGCATGACAACAAAGTAATCCTTGAATTATTAAGACATCTTGAAATCTTTCCATACAATAATAAAAAGAACGCGATGAATCCATTATTATATTTCACCTACCCTAGGTGTGGACGTATACACGGTTTCCCCGACATGATTATAATACGCCCAGTGCCCCAGAGAGCACTGTCAGCACCGTGATAGGATAGGCGCGCGGCACGGCTGAAACGGATATATCAGGACAAAACGCGCTATTGAACAAGAAAGAATTGATCTGGGCAAAACATCTGCGCACCCATTGTTACGTCGATGTGGGTTCATCAGTTGCGCCTCCGAACAGGAAGTGTGGGAACTGCAAGCAACCACAGGAAACCGCGGCTGATGTCGAGCATTCCAAAACAAGAACAAGGATTATTTATTGTCGTCTGGAAAACTTGATGTGGGTAAAAATGTGCTTCACATTAGACGGACATCAGGGAAGGGACATTTGAGACGAGAGCAAATGGTAGAAAAACAAATCATTCTTCCTTCTCTTCCGGGATGATATTACGACACACTTTCTCTCTCACTATCCACACGGTCGATATATGAACACTTCTTACACTATCCACATGGTACTGTTGCACTAGCACAACTCTCGTAGTTGCCGACAATGCGCAAATGTGAGAAATTGATTCAGATGGTATTGAAAAATAATGAACTTTAGAAAGTACAGACAATTAGTTAGTACAGACGCGAGGCCGAAGAAGCCCCGTGAATTTCTAGTAAATTTCAAAATATACAAAAAACACTTTCGTTTGTAAAGTTTGAACGATTTTCTACTCGCTACATGGCATGATTCTTCTGTCCTTCATCAGTGCTTGTCTGTGTTTAACATCTGGTTTCTTGTATGTTCCTTTGTACGTGTATAGGCTGCAGAGGGGCAGAAATTGTTGCCCTACATCGGCTTCCCGACAAGGGGCGGGGAAAATGTCAATATAAATACAAAATTGGGAGAGGCTCTGAGCTCTAGTATAGCCACACGCCACTAAACATTGGGAGGAGGCCCGTGAGCTCTAGTGCACAGTCCCACGCACTAACATGGGAGGAGGCCCGTGAGCTCTAGTATAGCCACACGCACTAACATTGGGAGGAGGCCCAGTGAGCTCTAGTATAGCCACACCGCACACTAACAGTGGGACGGAGGCCCGTGAGCCTCTAGTTATAGCCACACGCACTACATGGAGAGGGAGGCCCGTGAGCTCTAGTTAGACAAACACGAACCTAACATTGGGGAGGAGGGCCCGTGCGGCTCTCAGTGCAGCCACACGCACTAACAATGGAGGAGGCCCGTGAGCTTCAGTATAGCCACACGCACAACATTGAGGAGGAGCCCTGTGAGCTCTGTATATAGCCACACACACTTACATGGGAGGAGGGCCCGTGAGCTCTAGTATAGCCACCAACCACGCACTACATTGGGAGGAGCCCGTGAAGCTCTGAGTTATAGCAACACGCAACTAAATTTTGGCGGAGGGCCGTGAGCTCTAGTAATAGCCAACACAATTACATTCGGGTAGGAGGCCCGTGGCCAGTGAGCTCATAGTATAGCCACACGCACTAACATTGGAGGGCCCGTGAGCTATAGTACTAGCCACACCGCACTTACATGGGAGGAGGCCCGTGAGCTCTAGTATAGCCACACACACTTACTTGGGAGAAGGCCCGTGAGCTCTAGTATAGCCAACACGCCACTAGACATTGGAGGAGGAGGCCCGTTGAGCTCTTAGTGCAAGCCACACGCGCTAACTTTGGGAGGAGGCCCGTGAGCTCTAGTGCAGCCACGCCTACCAACCTTTGTTAGGCCTCGCTGTGAGTGATGCCTTTGAGAGGAGGCCCGTGACCTCTAGTATAGCCCACGCCCACCACCTTCAGTGCCTCGTCGTGTGTGGATGACCCTTTGAAAGGGCGTCCCGTGAACCTCTCAGGGATTGTGTCGCCAGCGCGAAGGGCGACCCGCCTCAGCCACGCTATGTCCTCACGCGTGAGATGTAAACACCCATCCCTGGAACCAAGGAGAAACACATTAAATCACAATGTATTTCTACTATTAAAAATATCAAAACTATTTGTTTGCTAGTCCTGGAGGTTAAATTCAATACCTTTAGCTATGTCACAAAAAATAACACGAAATTTTGAATAAATATACTATAACTTATTAAAAGAAACTATATAACAGGTAGTAAAAACGTGTAAATAAAATAATGGACTTTCAACGCCTGTAAATGATTCGAAAATCACATTTTAAATATAACAATATTTAATAACAGTGAAAGTCCAATGTTTTTATTTACAATAACCTATAACTATTCTTAAGTTAAAATGTATATCACATTTTACATGCGAGATAACCAATATTTCATGTTATTTTTGGTAACCACCATGTATAGAAAGGTTTAAATAAAATTCAGATATATTATTTGATAAACGAATTGTTTTTTATAATTTATCAAAGGAAAATTCAGTTATCACATAACATTACACAACACGATTTTTTACCTAAAATGTAACTCCTAATTAATTACAAAGTGAAGGCCAATGAAAGAGCAAGGATATGCAGATACTTCGACGGCGCCTATGTACGTTCTCTTTATTATTATACAATTAGACCTACCCAAGCCACACATTCTACAAAAATACAAATAAAACGATTGTCATTTCATAATCATTAAGAGTTCAAAAAAATGTAGATGGAGATTTTAGTGAAAGGCGTGAAATCTTCAGTAACTACCAAAAAAAATTAAAGGTCGTTTTGTTCTTGCTCAATCTATACTAGGCAAATAGCTCCTCCGATCGTGATCACAATTTCAAGGGAAACTTGCAATAACTCTGAACCCGGTAATATTTCCATGAAAATCGCACATTTACATTTTTATTACAAAAATTCGTTAGCGTTTTCGTTCCTCTATGCTCTCTAGCGGACAAACAAGCAATTCCCATTGTTCGTGACATTTTAAGACACCTAATCAGATTTTACCGTGCAAGTAATAAAAAACTATTTTTTAACAAAAATCCGTCTTTACTAATTATTATGCTCTTAAAGTTGAACATGTTTGAATTTCACGATTTATCACACGCTGTGTTGGTTGGACTTTACCATCGAGGTTAATACCACTTTGTTAATACATTCAAAACATGATAATATGGGAAACCTTAAACGGGCCCGGATCCTTAAATGATAAATTATAGGTGACGGCTAAATGGCCAAAAGGCGTCTGTAAAAACGCGTCCTTGCAGCACTAGTTTCAAGCCACTCACGAGACCCCTGGACCGCCAATCTACGCAGAAATATCCCTCGCCTAGCGTGCTCTACGATCCTTCCTGAGTAAAATTGTATTCGACTGTTAATTTTTGTTTATAAAATTTGGTCACCGTATTGTATAATTTAGTGACCGGAAACTAACTAGAGTGAGTGTTAGAGCAACAAACAGCAAAATGGTAGATACACCAAAACTAGAACAAGTTATAATTCGCTAGGAAGGGCATTCTCATAAGTCAGGCCTTAGGGAGCTGTGTTTGTTTTCTATTTATTGATCATCCTAATTATCACTAAAATGATGTTTCCAAAAGTGGTTCGTACAATCAGCCAAATTCCGCCCCACATACACGAACAACAGTGTGGCGTTAAAAAAGGTCTACCTCCTATCATATCAGTGATCAGTTGAGATCGACGGTTGTACACGTGTACAGTCGCACAGTGTACCTGTATGTCTTCTGCATTTACTATTATCAATTTAGGTTAAATGACAGCATAAGTTTTCTTATTATTTTAAAATCGACCATAAATGACTTCCTAACAAGAAGATTTCGTTTCCTTCTTACTAATTTGGAAATATTCTACAAATGTTACAAATGTATATTTGGGCGCTTTATGTTTTGACCGAATGGGCCATTCTGGAACGCAGGAAATGGACTCAATCTAACCAATAACAAATCATCCACGTTAAATACGAATTTGACGGCATTCAAAACAGTGTTAACAAGGAAAAAATATAATTATTGTGGTTACATTGAATTGTTTGCGTGGAATTTGGAATTGTTTCACAAGTTATGAGTAAATAGTTTACGGAAGTAAACTTTCATCCCGTGTTCATACAGCGTTTTTACAGAGGATGGTCGTGCGACTATTATGTTTATCATTATAAATTCACTTTTTACTACCGAAAAGCGGTAAATTGAGTAGTTTGCACGATGCTAGTTTCTTCCCCGTTCTCACCGAAGATTGGCGACGATCATCGGGAAACCCGAGATCGTGATAACAAGCCCAGCCCAGCCCAAGCCGAGACATAAAAGCTCCGAGATGGCAGGCGGGACAACTTTCAATCCTCTGTGACACTCGTCCCCGAAGATTCGACGATCACTCGGGAAACCCGGCGCTCAGTACTAACAAGCCCAGCCGAGCCCCAACATAAAAGCTCCGAGATGCAGGCGGACAACTTTCCAAGTCCTCTGTGAACTCGTTCGTTCACGGAGGAAAATAAAAACATTTGTGGCAGACAGCGGGTGGTGAAGAAAACGGCCTAGAGTTGAAAAGCTCAGAACATTGTCTTGTTAGCCTCCTTCCTGGGAATAACTACTTGTGTTGAACAAAATAAGTTTTGGTTTTGTGTGAAGTTACAATGAGATGGTAAAAAACTTACGACACCACCTGCAAAAGTGTCGTTAATTACATAAAATGTAGACGCTATTAGTTTTTAAACAGGCTGTAATAGTCAAGACATAAAAAGAAAAAATGCGGAATATATTAGACATGGAAATAGCTTGGGAGGTTCCATTTTTATTTTATTTTTTTACAATCGGCTTTAGATATTTCAATACGTTTCCACCTTTCGTTTGAAAACTAAACTTTGGTTCATAAGTAAATACTAAGATATAGTTATATAGCATTGTATTAAAGGCCCATTAATAAACGTTGCTAAACGTCGGAACAAAACCGTTTTTTTGTTTCATGAGTGACGAAATACATGCAATCGAGAAGAAGGTATATGAAAATACGCAGCTGATATTTTGTGCATCCATCTTAGATTGCTGTGTACTAGGGAAACGCCAAAGTCGTTGCAAGACGAAGTGAGAGAGCCACGTGTTGAAGTACCCTTGAACATAATTGGGATTTAAGTTAGAAAAAATTATATTGTGGTATAAAAAATAGGGTTTTTAACGTTTTTAAGTTTAAGGTGAACGTCACTGTCCGGCCATAATGCGTCACTTTAGCCAATGATGGCTAGGGAGGTCTAAGGTAGGGGGAGAGAAAAGTAATGTGTGTGTAATGGTGTGTTGTAATGTGGTGAATCAACACATGGCTCACTCACTCGTCTAACAACGGACTTTGGAGGTCCCTAGTATAATCTTTATACAAACATTTGTGGTCACAGACCCTTGTTGAACAGATAGGCTACACCCGAGGCTAAATGGAACGGCCGGTGTATGAACCTTAGAACAGGTACTTCCACAAGCGTCAATGTATGAAAAATTAAAGACGATTCCGTCTGGGTTCGGGGTAGAATTGGCCCAGAGCATGGCTCTGCTAATCGTAAAAGGCGATTCAAGAGAAAAGGTCCACCTCGCAAACATCAGCTAATAAGAGGGAAGTATATATTACACTCCCCAAAACCAGAGGCGAGCTCTGGCAATCGTCGTCGGGGACACCTCCCCCTTCCCTTGACGACCTCCCCGACGATGGTGACAATGACACAACGAACGATGACAAAGACAATGACGACCCCGACGTGAGAAATCCCCCTCCTCTCCTTACCCATGGCTGGTTCTGACCAGCATGGGCCCATCCTCCACATATCCTAGACTAGATTCGTGCATTATGACCTAACGGTTGACGCGTCCTTTAAACCAAATACACCCAACAAAAAAAAAATTTAGGCCTAGGCGAACAGAGAAAGTGGTTTATAGTTTTTTGGTTTCAGGGTGCGTCAACCGTTTGTCGTCGTCCTATTATGAAAAAAAGGCTGGTCCCATACGTCCCAATTTAGTTTAAGTTTGGATTAAGGGTGCGACAACCGCTAGGTCAAAAATCACCACTCTTGCCTAGAGGATATAGGGAGGAAAATCCCATGCTGGCGCTGGTCAGAAATAGCCACGGAAAAGGTGAAAGAAAAGGGAGGGTTCTCGCGTCGTGGTCGTCATCGTCTTTGTCATCGTTCGTTTTGTCCTGGTCGTCGTCGTTGGGAAGGTCGTCAGAGAATATGGGGGGTCCCCGACAACGACTGCCAGAGCTCGCATTCTAGTTTCGGAAAGTAATATACTACCCTACTTACCAGCTGATGTTTGCGAGATAAAATACGTCGCACTGTTTCTTGTAGATCATCACCAGCCCAAACGAAGTGTTTAATAGTATCCTTGATAGCCAGCAATGGCCCAGCATCATTTACAGAATGACAGAAGCCATGCATAATGAAAAAAAAATAAACATTAACTTGGTTCATCTGATCGTAAACTTTCACAGGCTGTGTTCTATTTTTCTAATGGGTATTTTAATCATTTGCAATCTAAGTTCAAATTTTCACATTTTTATTTCTCGAAGCTTAATTCGCAACGGATATTGCTCACTTTGTTAGCTGTTCTCAGTTACCTGGTCACGGATGTGTGTTCAAAAATTTCAGCTCAATCTATTTGGCTTTTCGTCCGTATGAGCCCGGACAGACAGACAGACATTTAACATACATACATATTGGACAATGCTCACGGCCAAGGCCCGATCGAGTATAGCGTTAGGAAAGACTACGTTCGCTGCGCTCACTCGTCTAACAACAAATTAACATTGAATCGAAGGTGTCCTGTAGTCACCAAACATAACAAAAACTTGTAGAAATACAGCCAAACCTTACACACTCAAAAGGAATGAGATCTAAAAAAAGGGCCAAGCTCATCTACCCTTCCACATAAACGTACAGTGTCCCCTAACAGCATCCTCGAAAAGCTTGGCAAAATAGAATTTGCGATTATTAATTTAACGTAATAGTTTATCCAAGTTCTTTTTTTCTAATTAATTTAAACGTAATAACATGCAAATTCTATTTTGCCAAGCTTTTCGAGGATGCTGTTATGGGACACTGTACGTTTATGTGGAAGGGTAGATGAGCTTGGCCCTTTTTTAGATCTCATTCCTTTTGAGTGTGTAAGGTTTGGCTGTATTTCTACAAGTTTTTGTTATGTGTGTGATCTCATTACTTTTTCAAGTTCCATTACAAAATTATTTGCTAAAATATAATATTTTTATCAAGTTGATTTAAATTCTATGGTATTAGCAGTAACAATATAGGATGTAAAATATCTAGACCCGGATTCATGTACATCCTGGGTATAGGTGGTATAACCATGGTATAACGACGGTATAAGGACTGGACCCCAATTCTTGAGTTCGTGGGAGATGAGTTGAAAACGCAATTTGAAAACGAAGTCGTTTTCGTTTTCGAAGGAATTGGTATTCTTGAACGGTATCGTGGAAAACGTCATGGGTTGTGAGTTGAAAGCATTGATATTAAACCCCTATAGTAGGCTAGATTAGCAGTCTCCTATACCTCCGCACAGGCGCGAGCGTAGCAAATTGAAGACTCAACCGGCCCATTTCAAGATGGCGATTTGGTGTTTTAATTTATGCTTTTTTAATGTAATAAAGTATTTTACTGGATTGTTTGATATGGTTTTAGCTTGTGCAGCATGGTATTAAACAAAAGAAACAATACGAAGTGATTGCATAAGGGAATTTAGTAATCATTTGGTGTTAAAGGCTAGTATGCTTACCTGTCAACCTGGCGGCAATCTTGAGAACTATTTGGCCACAAATCGCTCCCATTTGATTAACATGTAAACTGTCATTTTAAGATGGCTTCTAATTGTACCGGAAGTGGACCACCGACTGCTGGTCTAGCCAATTATATAGGATGTCTATGGTTGAAAGAGTATCACGAAATCCAAACTCTTTAAAAAGATTTGCGTATAGCAAAGAGCTCGAAAAAGTTCTATATTTATTCTAGATGGCAGTGCCTTCATAAACGCGGGCCAATCGAAAGACAAGTTGTATGAAATGATTTGATTGTTGCAATTATGTAAACAAACAGTTGAGCAAGTTCATATCAGTCCAATGTTGTGCTGGCATAGGGTTGGCTAGGCTTGTCAAACATGTAATGTAAGTATGAATTTTACTAGTCCTATAGCCAAATGGAACTTTAGACCTACACTTTTGCATTATAAATAATTTTCCACATCTGGGCCTAGGCCAGGGACGGTTTCTGATTTTTTTTATGAGAGTATAATGACACCTTTTCTCGTTCCACACAAAGAAGAAAAATTTTAAATGTCCGCTATTTGTTTACGTATCGCACTTTCCCGCCTAACTCTGCTTATACCGTCAACAAGTGTCAAGTAACTATGGTTACTTGTTGATTGTATGCCAAGTGTTTAAGGCTTATTTTAAAACCTTTATTTGGAAGCCTTCCAACAAACTTTTTCAACTTTTTTTTCAAAAGAGACTATATTCTATAACCTTAATGTCCATGTAAAATATGAACATTGTAGTCCCACCCGTCTGGTCAGAATCGCGGGCCGACGTATTAGATGTTAGCAGTAGCCAGTAGCAGTAGTTAGCAGTAGCTAACATCCTTAAAGTGATTTTGAGCATGTTCAAGCCATTTTTTCACCAAGAAGGAATAATCGTACCCCAATAAAATTTGGCATGTGTTGTCAGGTACCTAAATCCCTCGATTGTGATAGTTTTCAAGTTCAATCACGTTACATGACGGCTGGGTAACACCTCGAAATCACCCCAACTTGCTTGGTGTATAAGGTGCTTGAGTGTGTATCGCACCGCGGTTTGGCTGCGGCGCCTTAACGGGCACCTAGATACGAGTACATCATTCATATTCATATTCATATTAATTATATTCAATTCATATTTATATTCATATTCATATTCATATTCATATTCAATTTAATATTCATATTTGTAATATTATGTTATTTATAAATGAGGTTCCCAAGTCATATTCCACACATACAAAAAAGGAGTTGAAATTAATACTGCTTCGTGGATATGTGTATTGTGCTGCAGAAATCCCAATAATTGGATGAGCGTAGCGACGAAGCGAAGTTTCCCATTTCACTACACTGGAGAAAAAATCCGGAATTTTTTTTTTTTGTATTTTTTTTTTTTTGTTTAAACACGATTGCGGCTAAACCGAGACTCCAATTGCGGTGAAATTTTCTGGAAACCTTTGAAATCTCTAAACTTAGAACTGCCACGTTTTGAGCGCAATCGAAAAATTATTTCTTATGAAAATCGCAATTTTTACGATTTTTTTTTTGATTTAAAAAAAAAAATTTTTCAGCTTATTACACCTATACATGCTTTATCCGATTTTAATGATTTTTTTTTCAGAACCTTAATTTTATCAACTGAGGTATTCGTGGGGAAATTTGAGGGGCAATCGAAAAATTATTTCTCATGAATATCGAAATTTACGTTTTTTTTTTTTTTTTTTAAAAAATTCTTTGACTTATAACACCTACATGATTTATCCGATTGTAATGTTTTTTTTACAGAACCTTAATATTATGAATTAATATATTCGTGTGAAATTTGAGCGCAATCGAATAATTATTTCTTATGAAAATCGCAATTTTACTATTTTTTTCTTTTTTTAAAATTACGATTAATTAAAAAAATTTAAAATTTAAAATTTATTTTTTATGTAATTTAAATTAATTTTTAAAAAAATCTTCAAAAAGAAATGATTTTTTCACAGAACAACAGAAATCCGCATAACACATGGCAGCCCCAATGCCCAATTACGCTCATCCAACAACGCGGGGGGGACTTAAGCGTTTCCTAGTATAACTGTTTGTCAAATGGATATAGGCCTAACGATGTCATGCTGGCACATGACGTTTTCAAGATTGTTAAACGTAGTGAAAATGAGGATAAACTAGTTCTAAGTGACTATTTGAGTTGAAACTGGGACCGATAATACTTCGTAAACCCAATCATGATACGATACACTACTTGGTTGCACTCGCCATAATGACATACTTACGCAGGGTTGAGGAGCTTGAAACCATATTCTGGCTTTTTGGTATCGAGTGCTAGATACGATTCTATGATGTGTCAAGTGTTATAAATGTGCTATGTTCGAGTGCATCCTAGCCAAGAGGGAGGGTATCTATCATGTTTAGTGATAAAGGTTCAATATAGTATATGTTCATACCAATATTCAATTTATCGAATAATTAATTATTGTCAATATTAATAATACTAATAATTTATAGGGTTATGTATAATAAAACTATCAGATTAGTATTGTAGTGTTTTAATAATGAAGTACGTAATCAAGTTATTACATTTGAGTTTATAGGGTTATTTTATGTATTTGACGTGTATTCTTTATTGAGTTAAAAAAATTATTAGTATCCTATGTTGAGTTAAAAAAATTATTTACAAAGAACATCTGAATAAAATTAGGTCCGTACATAAATGCACACAAATAATCAACGTAATTGTGCAAAGTTACAAATAATAATAATAATATATAATAATAATAATAATAATAATAATAATAATAATAATAATAAAAATTTAATAATAATAATAATAATAATAATAATAATAATAATAATAATAATACCATATAATAATAATGAACTTGCAATTGAGATCAAGAAGATGTGGAAACAGAAAAAGGTAAATACAATCCCATTCATTATATCAGCCAACGGCATCATACCGAAGAAGTTACATGAAAGCATTAAACAACTAGATCTTCAACCCAATGTATACATCGAGACTCAAAAGGCAGTAATACTCAACACGTGTAGAATAGTTCGTAAATTTCTAAACTAAGGATGATACTTCGAGATTCCGAGACAGCTTCCGTCCTGACATGGTTTTCGTGGTTTCCCATAGTCCGAAGAGCAAATGCTAGGATGGGGGACGAAAAATGGGCCACGCCCGTACAAAACAGAAAAAAAAAATCACCCCTTACAAACAATTTTAAAACAATTTTTTTAAATGATTTAATTTTATTTAAAAAGAGTTAAGACAAAAAAATAAGTATTTAAAAAAGGGTACACGGGGAAGTACTTGACTAATCCGTCCCAACATTTTTAGCTCCTTTTTTTAAAAAAACCGATTTTTTTGAAATACCTCCAATAAATAAAAATTTTAATGATAATTTTAAATAATAAATAATAATAATAATAATTAATAATAAAAAATAATAATAAAAAAATAATAAAAATAAAAATTTTTTTTTTTTTTTTTTTTTTTTTTTTAATTAATAAAAAAGGGCATATCATTAAAACATAAAACCATATTCTTTTGGGAATTGATATCCCACAAAAGCTTCATCAGAAGCTTTCTGGGGGTTTATTTAAAATATAAAAAAATTACGGACAATGCAAGAGCTAAAAATCAATATCAAATTATGTCCGACACAGGAATTATCCTAAAAAACTAAATAAATAAAAAATTTCGATCCCAAATGTAATAATCGAAAACTTTAATTTGGGGGAAAAACAGTTTTGAAAAATTTATTATAAAATTTATAAAATAATTCAGCCACACATTAAAATAGTAGATATAACAACAAAAAAAATTATTATATTAGATCAATTTAATAAAAAATTTAAAACCCGTCATAAAAATTTTTAAAAACGCCCAATTTTAAAAACAAGAGAAATTTTTTTAAATTTTAACTTAATTTTTCTAATTTTATCAAATCTTTTAGTTCTTTAGGCAATTTAAACTTAAAATTTTCTGGGGTCCCAAACTTAGTTTTTAACGACCTTTAAACCATATTTTTTTACAAAAAAAGGGGAACCCCAAAAAGTTATTAGCTGTCTTGGGGGTTTTTTGGGGAAAGATGTTAGGGGTCGATTTCGTTTTTTTTCCTTTAAACTATAAAAATAACTTAAGTTTAAACCTATACTAAAAAAACTTATTTACAGGGAGAAAACCAGTTTTTTCAAAAAGTTCATTTGAGGAACACAGCTCATTTTAATGTAAATTTGGGAAAGGGATTTTTTTTAAAATCTTTTTCTGCAATTTTAAAATTTTTAAATTTAAATGTACACATTTGAGGCTTTTTCCCCAGGCCAACACAGCAAAAAAGAGATAAATTGACTCAACTAAAAAATATAAACCGTTCGCAGTAATTTTGAAAGGGGAAAGGAATGTACTTTAAAGTGGGTAAAAAAATTGGGTGCTGAAAACATGGGCGAATCCAGTACATAACTTAATGATATGTTTTTTCCCACAAAAAGCACTTGTAAATTTAAAATCCCCAAGGTACCCTTTAACTATCCCATTTGGACCCCAATAATTTTTTTTAACAAGTCCCATTTAATTCCACAATTATTTAAAGGTAGCGTTATTGTGAAAACAATCAAGTGAATGTGATAGGGAATTTTCAACAAATGATTTATGGGTAAACTTTTAAAATGGACTGGATATGTGTACTATCTTGGGTTTTTTTAATGCAATTTACAATCACCCCCCGGGGTCGTCCCGTTCCATCTAAACCCAAATTAACTTTAGCCCTTTCTTGTAAATAACTTCCGGGCAGTTGCCAGTATCTTATGTACTGAAAACGAGTGCTGAATCATCGGCAAAAAAATCGCAAAACTTTTTTTAAAATTTCGCTTTCACCCCAAATTTACATAAATAAAGTAAAATTTGGGGGCCCCTAAAATTGACCCTTTTGTGGCACCCCTGATTTTTAAATTTTTAAGTCACGCTGAAAACCCGTTCCCGACTTCAAAAACTAATTTCCCCTTTTTTTTCAAATAGCTCTTAAACCCCATTGTAGAAAAGGGGCCTCTTCCCCCCAACATTTTCCAAACAACAAAAATTTTTCTTGTTTTAGAGTATCAAACGCTTTAGTAAAAATCTACAAACATGCACAAACATGAAAATTTCATTAAACTTTTTTTTTCCCAAAGTTTCGAAAATTTTAATAAAAGTCAAAAATTTGCTTTTTTTTTTTCTGGAAGCCAAATTTGGTTTTTTTAATAATATAAAATTTGGACGGTAATCGCTCAAAACCACCGGGCCACATACCTTTTCCATTATTTTATTAACAACCGTAATAAGGGCGATTTGGACGATAATTCGAATATTCGTAGTGTTCCTTTTTTGTGCCCGGGCCCTTTACCTACCAAATGTTTTAAAACAATTCTGGGGACCCCCCCTTTTCTTTTAAATAAATTTTTTTAAAAAAAGCAAAAACTGGACTGATCTGGCATTTGATATTCTTTTTAAAAGATCTTTAACTTTTATTTCGTCAAAAACCAGCCTGTTTTTTCAAAAGTTAAATTTCCTTTAATGATTTTTTTTAACTTTTCCGTTTAAACCCGGGGGGAATGAAAAATTGATTGCTTCTGATCGAAATTTTAAAAACTTTTTTCTTTTTTGATTTTTTTTTTAAACGCCCGTCACATCACATTTTATAAATTATATTTTCCACCTCCTTCCACAAATACTTTGGGAAAAGGGAATTTGCAAACATATTCAAAAACTCTCATTTTTACCTAAAAACTTGTTAATGACCTGACCCCTTTAAAAACCCGGAAATTTTTTTCTTTTTCGTTTTTTTCCCTTTTTTTCCAATTAGTGTTTTTTAATTTTTCCCGTTTGCCAAAAACCTTTTTTTTCCTTTTTAGAAATTTTGCCCCTTTTGTTTTTTTTTCCCCCCTTTTTTTCCAAAAAGTTTTCAAAGATCAAGTTTTTTTTTTTTTTTTTTTTTTTTTTTTTTTTTTTCGAAGGGTTTTTGGATCGCCCTTTTTCCAACCCTTTTGACAAGTTTGATTTTTCCCCCATTTTTTCCAAAAAAAATAAAAAATTGGTCCAATTTGGGGCCATAATTTTCTATTTCAACATTTAAAAATTTTCTTTTCCATGTTTTTTTCCCCCTTTTATTTGCTTTAAAATTTTTTAACAAAACCCGGCCCTTTTTTCTAAGCCCCAAAAAAATTTAAATAAGCATTTTACAAACCTAAAGCCTAGGCAAAATTTTTCCCTCCCAAATTATTTTTTTGGAAGAACCCGTTTCTTATTTATTTTGGGATTTAATTTCCCCGGAACGATTTTTCCATTTTTGCCCCTAACTTCATAACCCCAAAATTTTAAAAAATACAGGGAAAAATTTGAGGTCCATTAAAAAAAAAGGTTGATTTTTTTTTATTTTATTTAAATTTATGTAAATTTTGGTTTAAAAAGGGGGTTATTTTTGAAAAATTTTTTTTTTTCCCCCTTTGATTTTTTTTTTAGTTCTAAAAAAAACCCTTTTTAATAAATTATTTTTTGGTTTTTTTTTTTTTGAACAAATAAATCTTATAATTTTAATTTGTTTTTAACCAATTACCCGGAAACGGAAGCGAACCTTTCCCTTCTTCCAAAAAATTTAAAATTTTGAAATAACCCTTTTTAGGAAAAGGGTTAGGATTTATATAAAAAAAACGGTTTTTTTGGTTTTTTTTTTTATTTAGGGGAAAGGGGGAGCAAATTTTTAAAATTTTTTAACGTTTTTTTGGTTGAAAATTTAAAAATGGGGAATCATTTACGTATATGATTGGGCCCCCAAAAAACACCTTTTTTTACTTTTCCCTTAAATCTATAAAAAAATATTATACCCTTCCCCCCTAAAAATCTACTTTTCGATATCTTTTTATATTATTTCACTAAGCATTAGCACATGAAATTACCTAATGGTTATCGAAAAGTAATCTTATTTTCGTCCCAGTTTTTTTTATTATCGATCTGTTTTTTAAAAATGAAACAGGGTTAAAACCCATTACTTTCCCTTCCTTTTCCCAAATTTTAACCCAATTTTAAATAAACCACTTCAGTAAGGGGGAAAGGTGGCCCCCCACATGTTCATACAATTAACCTACCCCTTGATTTAATTTATCATGTCTCGTGGATTTTTTAACCTTGATTATTTTTCTCGAGTTTTTTCGCCCTTTAAACGAACACAAATAGTCCCCGGGGACTGAACCCAAAAACTTTAAGCCAGTCCAAAATTTGCTTTTGTTTTAACCCTTTCCAAAAAAAAATTTTTTTAGTAAGGTGGGCAAATGTTTTGGGTTTTTGTAAATAGGAAGGGGTTTTCTTCCCCCCTCTACCTCCGGGAAAAAGGTCCTTGTTCTTCACCGACCGCTTTTCGACGAACGGCGAAGAGGTTTTGTCCCTCTTCTTTTCCCTTTAAATAAACTGCACTATTATTTTTTTACGGGTATTTTCCCCTCTTTTCTTTGGGCTTCACTCGGTGAACTACTCAATGTCCGCACTAGTACTCCGGGACCAAATAACTTTTTTATTTTGGGCAAAATGTTCCTCTAATCCTCGCTGGGCCCTTCCCCCCCTCCAAGACTTTGATTTTCGAGGTTCCTATTTCTTCCGTACTGGTCAAGTTCGTGGACCTGGTCCGTAAACTTTATCAAATTTTCCGTCCCCTTTTCTAAATAAGCGCTGCGTTAGGTTTTCGATTTTCTTTCCTACCCTTTTTAAAAACTCTTCCCCTTAAAAAACTTTCCAAAAACTCGAGTTTTTTCTTTACCCCTTTTTGGGGCTCGTCGGGGAAGGCCCCGTAAAAAAAAACACTAACCCCTTTTTTTAAGGGAGTTTTTGCGTTGAAAACCAAATAACTAGAGTGGCCCAAACCCATATTATCAGATCATTTGGCGTGCCGGCGTTTCCGGGACCCGGGGGAAAATTCCCGTCTGCCCTTTCCCCTTTTTGGGAAACCCGGGCCCCGCGATTTCAATACTTGCGATTTGGCTTTTTTTTGTAGATTTTTTTTTTAGCCGGGAACCCTCGTAGTGAATATTTGTATCACACCCCCGGACAATTTTACAAAAATCCCCCGTCCTGAGGTAAAATTTTTGAAACACTGACTTCACGACATAAATTTACCTTTTTCCTGGGGACTTTCACGGAGCTCGCTCGTAAAACAACCGCTCTCGTCCCCCGAAAATCGCGGGTTTGAATGAAAAAAATAAAAATAATAAATAATAATAATAATAATAATATAAAAATAAATAATAATAAAAATAATAATAATAAAAAATAATAAAAATAATAAAAAAAATAACAATAATAATTATTACTATAATAATAATAAAAAATAATAATAATATATATTATATTTAATTTTGTTGTGTTTTTTTGGCCAAATTTTTACGGATTGGAAATTTGCAGGAACATTGTAAATTTTTGGGTAGTCCGTTTGGTTTTTTATTAGTTTCCAAAGTTTTTTTTGGCAGTTTCTCCCTGCCCATCTTTCCCAAAAATTTTAAAAAATGAAAACAATTCCCAAAACAAAAAAAAAAACCCTTTCTTCTTAAAAAACACTGCAACTGGTACAAAGACAAAAAAACCAAAAAGCTTAGAAAAAATAGGTACTTTAAAGACCCCATATTTGAAACAAACCCAGATATTTTTAAAAAAATGTGAAGACAAACAACACACTCTATTTCTTTTTTTGATGACCCAACGTACGAATTTTTTTGGGTCCAAAGGGTTCTTGTTGAGTTTTCTTTTTCTTGCAACTCTTTTGGGTTTTCGGGGGTTTGGGCTGGCCTAAAAACATGTCCACAGGGAGAGCTTTTTGGGTTTTAATATGACAGCCTTGGGAAAACATGTTTTCCATGTGGCTGGGAATCTTTTGCATCGTCCCGTGTGTTCAATGTTGTGGTTTTTCCGGGGTTTTTCCATTCCTTTCCCCCCGCCTCCTTTACGATTTTGGGGGGAAATTCAATTTTCCCCTTTTTTGGGTAAGGGGGTTTTTGCTTTTACAAAGTTTAAACCAGTGTCCTTGTCGAAAGCATGTTTGGGAAAAGGCTGAAGGGGGGGGTTTTCCCAAAAGTCTAAATACAACCTTAAAGTTCTCGATGCGGACAGATATTTTGCGGGGGGGTTCTTCCTACGTAAGTCTTTTTCGCAGCTTCCCCCACCGGAAAATTTTATATATACCATGGGGCTCGTTAGGAATGGGGTCCCTTTGCGTTAAAGAACATAGATGAAAAACTTTCCCATCCGTGCTAAAAACAGTTCTTTATTCTGTTTTTGAGAACGGGTTATTTTAAACATGGTTCCTTGGACGTAAAGGGAGAAAAGCAAATTGAAACGGGGTTCATCTTTTTGGGAAAATTTTTGATCAACAGTTTTTCTCGTGTTTTTTTTGGAATTCTCGAGCAAATTTTTGTTGGGGGAAATCCCTTAGAGAGTAAGGGGTTTGTAACCCCCAAACATTTTTTCAAACAATGTTCATAAAATGTGGGCATTTTTTACCATGTTTTTTTAAGCTTTTTTTGGGTTTTTTTCTTTGTATCCAGTTGCAGTGTTTGTTTAAAAAGTAAGGTTTTGTTTTGGGGGTTTGGGGGGTATTTTTTTATGTTTTTTAAAATTTTTGGAAAAATGGGCAGGGGAACTGGGCCCCAACGTTTGGGGAAATAATAAATAAAACCACACGGGGTTTTCCCGAAAAAACAATGTCTGCATTATATATTTTTTTATTTTTTTGTATTTATAAATTTTTTTTTTTGTCCTACTTTGCCAAAATACATTTTTCGGAAAAATTTAAAAAAATTTTCCCACTAAGCTTGGGAAAAAAGCTTATTTTGTGGGGCGCAAATTTTTGAACAAATATATTGGGGAGCGCAAAACCCGGGCCCTTACATTTATGCACAAAAGACTTAATCAGGGTTTTAAAAACAAAAAAAAAAAAAAAATAAAAAACACAGATTGTTAAAAGACTTTTGTTTTAAAAATAACAAAGGGAAATTTTACCTAAAAATAATTATACAAAAATTAAAACAATTTAAATCAAATCAAAACAGCGGGGAAATTTCCCAAAGAAACAAAGTTAATGATTCAGACACAACACAAAAAACAAAAAAATATTTTAAACCAAAAAATTGGGGAAACACCTTTATGTATTCCAAAAAATAATCTTTTTGAAATTTCCCTTTGATCCCCACCCGAATTTTTGAACACTGGATAAAAATAGGCAATTTTAAATTTTAAAAACTTTTTGGTTAAATAAATATTTTTTTTTCTTTCCCTTTTTGGGCCCTTTTGTTATTTAAAAAGAAGGTACTATTTTAAAATGAACAGTGTGAAAACTTCGTGTGACTTTAATTTTTTTAGTGTTTATCTTTAAATTCATTTTTAAAATTTGTATGTTTAATTTAAAAAAATTTTATTTTTTAAAAAAGTTTTTCTTTCAGGAAGCCATTGCATTTTTAAATTTTACGTTTTTTTACGAGGTTTAAAAATTTTAATAATTAAAATTTTAAAAATTTAAAAATAATTATAATTAATTTAAAATTTTAATAATAAAAAATAAAATATAATAATAATAATAAAAATAATAATAATAATAATTTTTTAAAAAATAATAAAAAATAATAAAAAAAAAATAATAATAATTTAAAAAAATTAATAAAAATAATTTTTTTTTTTTTTTTTTATTATTAAAATATAATATTACATGCATTTTTTACAAAAAAAACAATTTGACATCGTTGTCCACAAAGCCACATGGCGGCTTGTTGTGGATTATGAAACATATTATATTGTACATGGATCAGACAGACTTAATTAAATTTTAATTTTATTACACAAATAATGTCATAGGCTAAATTAAAACTGAAATAAATAATTATACAACAACGAGAATACGACTTTACAATACTGAAATATACTAATTGAATTTGATATGACAGCGAGAACATCCTTACATGATAAAAATCGCGACTGTATAACAAAGAAATAATAATAATAATAATAATAATAATAATAATAATAATAATAATAATAATAATAATAATATAAATAATAATAATAATAATAATAATAAATAATAATAATAATAATAATAATAATATAATAATAATAATATGTAATAATAATATATATTTTTTTAATTATCGATTAGATTATAATTAGCAACAACAATATGAATTAAAATAATAAATAAATAAATAAATATTATAAGAACATTTTTGAAAATCTACTTAAAATGTAGCATCACAACAATGAATGATACAAGATCTGATTTTGAACGGGGAATTTGATTGCATGATTCATTATGTGTCTCCTTCTTATAACATCTACAAAGCCACCGTTAGAATGTTACCTGCAGAATAGTCTATTTCAGAAGTAAAAGCCTGAAGCCTGAAGCGGAATCTAGCCCGGGATCGTCTATTTAATCCAAGCCATTTTGATTAACTTATTTAATGCATCACAGAATGCTTTGAACAAGAAGCGAAACATGAAATAAATCACAGCTTACAACAGATACGACAGATAATCCCTGTGTTAGTGAAGATGTGTCATGTGTGACACAGTTAATAAAGCAGCTGAATCAATACTAAGTAGCTCGGTTGAAATTCCACGCCAAGGACCACGGGAGTGTCGCCATTGTTAGTCAAACCTCTACTTCGGCGAACTCGGTTAACATAATCGACCGTCAGTTAATTAAGGATTATTGATTAAGCTAATTGAATCATGACAATAGCGTTCACGTACACTCAAGTTGTAAATAGACCGGCGAACCGAATACTCAGTCGAGAGATGTTGAACACTGTCCTACCATGTATTGGACACTGTCCTACCAGGTGTTCAACACTATCCTACTTGTTTTGGGACATGTCCTACCTTGTGTTGGAACCCTCCATCCCATGTGTTGGACAATACCTACCAGGTTGGACATGCCCTCCCATTGTTGGACACTGTCCACCTTGTTTTGGACACTGTCCTCCCTTTGGGGGTTGGACACTGTCCTACCATGTGTTGAACACGTCCTACTTGGTTGAACACGGTCCACCATGTTTTGGGACACTGTCCTACCATGTGTTGGACCGGTTCCCTTGTGTTGGACATGTCCTCCCTTGTGTTGGCACACCCTACCATTGTTGGACACTGTCCTACCATGTTTGGACCTGCTCCCTTTGTGTTGGACACTGTTACCTTGTGTTGGACCTGTCCTCCCTTGTTTTGGACATTCCTCCCTTGGTTGGACCTGCCCTACCTTGTGTTGGACACGTCCTACCTTGTGTTGAACACTATCCTACCTTGTGTTGAACACTTCCTCTTGTTTTGAACACTGTCCAACCATGTGTTAAACCCCTTTTCCTACCGGTTGGACATGTCCTACCTTGGTTGGACAGCCTCCCTTTTGTGTTGGACACTGCCCTACCTTTTTGAACACGTCCAACCTGTGTTGAACACTATCCTACCTTGTGTTGGACACTGCCCCTACCAGGTGTTGGACACTTTCCTACCAGGTGTTGACACTGTCCTACCATGTGTTGGACACTGTCCTACCTTGGGTTGGACACTGTCCTACCTTGTGTTGGACACTGTCCTATCAAAGGTGGTTGGACACTGTCCTATTATGTGTTGATACTTCTGTCCTACCATGTGTTGGAAAATCTGTCGTACCAGTTGTTGGACACTCTGTCCTAGTGTCCTACCAGATTTTTTAAAATGGGCCTCAAAAAGTAATAAAAGATCGCGCCACCGTCGCGCGGATTCTTGCAATATGGCTTAAAGGGTTTTGGGGGTTCGCCTTGTTTACTACGCGCTGGCGTTAATGGAAATCAACAGTCTTTTAAAGCGACAAAGACACATGTTATGTCCGACTCTGAAAAACAATTATAATAATAATATATGCCACTGATATTAAGGTTCACAGGCGTTAAGCATAATCTTGGAGATGAAAACGGACATGGGTGAGGGGATTGCGGGGAGAGACGTGTTGGAGGAGGGCCTTAGAAGTTCCGCTCAAAATATTTTTAATTTGTCCCTCCAATAGTGAGCCGTATATTTACGACGAGGCAGTGGGGATCTGTTTGTACTGCAAGAAAGGTTGAGAGGACGCGAGATGCGCTCACACATTGCCCAAGGTCGCACTGAGTTTCAAATATCACCATTCACGAGCTGGGTAAAAGACTGTGTCCGTCAAGT
>JAMZAV010007885.1:0-31672 GCA_024449915.1 Sweltsa coloradensis | reverse complement strand
AATGGGCAGATATTTTTCATGGGCTAAAGTTAAAACCCGCAATTTTGGGTTGCCAATTGTTCGCCAAAGGCAACTGAACAATCCATGTATGTGCTCACGTATTTGGGTATTTCAATTAACATTTACGTGGTACAGTGTAAACATCTAATGAATACATCTGCGGCCAAGATGTGGATTTGTACTTGAAGAGTTGAGAGAGAGAGAGAGAAAAGGATGAAGAGAAGGTTGGCAGTGAAGCAATGCTAAACATCATGCAAAGTGCATTCTTCTTTGTTTAATTGTTTATTTTTAAATTTACCTCTATCATGGTCAGTGATACTAAACTAATTCACAAAGGAGGACAATTGAGGGGCATCCAGCAAGAAGGGGGTAACTGCCAAAAAGTGGTTCTGAGATAAATGGAGTTAAAGTTGAATATCTAAAATCATTCTTCAGGAAGGAGAAATGTTGCTTTTCATGGTAACCCTCATGTGGGTGATTACTCCCCCCACAATAAAAGCTTTTTTCAAACCCTTTTATTGTGGGGGGGGATACATGCCCCCCCCCCAACAAATCCGGTCACTAAATAATTATCAAAATTGGTTTAAACAATGAACTTTAATGATAAAAAATGTAACTTATTACATGTACATTAGTAGTCCAAGTCAGATGTATTTGAATCTGATTCATTGGTATCATTTGGAATGTTTTCAGCAACTGGATTACTCATCATTACTCAAGAGCCTAGTTCTAGACAGAGGTTATGAAAGCCTAAACTATGGCTAGAAAGAAAAACAGTGGCCTAGACCTAGGCCCTAGGCCCCTAGGCCTAGTCTAGCATAGGGCCTAGGCCTACCCACTTACGGAAAATTATAACAACTTATTGTGTCATTGGATTTCTTTTTCCTGTTTCGTTCCCAGGACTGTGGATTACTTTTCCTTTTTCTTCCTTTCTTTGATCGTATATCGACATTGTCTTCATCATCGCTAAATGATTCGTCATTCATGGCAATGCTAGTATAATGTGTAAACACTATCGCCTTAGTAAACAACGATGGCCTATTTGGGTGCTTTCATAAATCAAATAGAACAACCAAAACATCTCTTGAGTAGCAAGTTTAGGCTACCTAACTCTGGCTTGGCTGGCTCTGATCGCCAGCCGCTCTACAGGAGCGCGCCGCAAAATGCATACCACTTCCATCTGTGCGTTGCTGCATCAACTAGATGTTGGGTGTAGGTTCCTACTATAACGACGACATGCTAGAAACGTTAACCGGCAAGAAGGGGGTAACTCTGGATACCCCCTTCTTGCTGGACGCCCCTCAATTACCCGTCACGTCGAAAACTTCTTTGGGTTTTAACAGTCCATACCTTGATTTAATTTTTTGGATGAGCGTAGCGAGCGTAGCGAGCGAAGCGAAGATTCCATTTCACTACACTGGAGAAAAAAATCCGGAATGTTTTTTTTTTTCTTTTTTTTTTCTGTATTTTTGTCTGTTTGTCCACACGATTCCGGCTAAACCGATAATCCGATTGCGATGAAATTTTATGGAGACCTTCGAAATCTCTGAACTTAGAACTGCCAAGTTTTTGAGCGCAATCGGAAAAAATTTTCTCATGAAAATCGCAATTTTACGATTTTTTTCGATTTTTTAAAAATTTCTTCGACTTATAACACCTACATGCTTTATTCGATTTTAATGATTTTTGCACAGAACCTTTATTTTATGAATTAAGATACTCGTGTGAAATTTGAGCGCAATTGAAAAAATATTTATCATAAAAATCGAAATTTTACAGTTTTTTTCTTTTTTTAAACAATTCTTTGACTTATATCACCTACATGTTTTATCCGATTGTAATGATTTTTTCACAGAACCCTTATTTTATGAATTAATAGATAAGTGTTAAATTTGAGCGCAATCGAGAAGTTATTTCTTATAAAAATCGCAATTTTACGCTTTTTTTTCTTTTTTTAACAATTTTCAATTAATTTTTAAAAAATTAAAGTTAATTTTTAATTTAATTTAATTTACTTAAAAAAATTTCAATTATGTAATGATTTTGCCACAGAACAACAAAAAATTCGCATAACACATGGCTGCTCAATGCACCAATTACGCTCATCCAACAACGCGGCGGGACTTAAGCGTTTTCCTAGTACGTAATGAAACAGATATTACATTACAATCACATTTTCTCGAAAAATATACCGTTGGAGTATAACCGAAAAATGTGTTCTTACAACGGAGGTTTTCAAATCAGTAAGTAAATATTTCATTATACAAGTTATATTTTACACATATGCATTGGAAGATGAAAACTAAACGTATTTTAATAAAAATTGAAGTCACCATTATTTTTTTAAATTGCCACATATTTGGCCAACCTGACAGTGCATAATTTAAATTAGTTTGGCATTTTTATCGAATATAGATTATATACACGCAAAAAGCGTTAATAACACGTCTAGTTGCATGCGGCACTTAATTAATATGCTCATAAATCTATGTATGTGTATTATCAACTATACAATAACCATACAATAACGATACTTAATGTTTTGGAAAATTCATATCACATCGTATAACTTACAAGCAAGAACCTTATGTTAGGAGCAATACAAAATCCGCGCGCCAGACGATGTTTTCAGACCAGCTACTACTCACAGTTTTGTCGCATTAGATTAGCAGTCTCCTATACCTCCGCACAGGCGCGAGCGTAGCAAATTGAAGACTCAACCGGCCCATTTCAAGATGGCGATTTGGTGTTTTAATTTATGCTTTTTTAATGCAATAAAGTATTTTACTGGATTGTTTGATATGGTTTTAGCTTGTGCAGCATGGTATTAAACAAAAGAAACAATACGAAGTGATTGCATAAGGGAATTTAGTAATCATTTGGTGTTAAAGGCTAGTATGCTTACCTGTCAACCTGGCGGCAATCTTGAGAACTATTTGGCCACAAATCGCTCCCATTTGATTAACATGTAAACTGTCATTTTAAGATGGCTTCTAATTGTACCGGAAGTGGACCACCGACTGCTGGTCTAGCCAATTATATAGGATGTCTATGTTTTGTCGAGGAAACGGAGGTGTCGATGAAACGGCGGTGCCGGGCTTCTCAAAGTTGTCGATGAAACGGTGGTCACGAACATTTCAAATATTAAATGAATTTGTCGATGAAACGGCGGTGTCGATGAAACGAAGTGTCGATGAAACGGCGCGCCCCCAAAGCATGTAGGTGTTATAAGTCGAAGAATTTTTTTTTAAATTGAAAAAAATCGTAAAATTTAATTTTCATAAGAAATAATTTTTCGATTGCGCTCAAGTTTCACACGAATATATTAATTCATAAAATTAAGATTCTGCGCTCATCCAAAAAATCGCGATTTTACGATTTCTTCGATTTTTTAATTTTCTTTAATTTGTAACGCCTACATGCTTTATCCAATTGTAATGATTCTTCCACAGAACCTTAATTTTATGAATTAATATATTCGTGTGAATTTGAGCGCAATCGAAAAATTATTTCTCATAAAAATCGCAATGTTATGCTTTTTTGGTTTTCAAACGACTACGCTCATCAACAACGCGCCTGAAAAAGCATTTCCAAAGCTTCCTAGTTGTAAACTAGGAAAACGCTTAAGTCCCGCCGCGTTGTTGGATGAGCGTAATTGGTGCATTGAGCTGCATTGTGTTACGCGGATTTTCTGTTGTTCTGTGAAAAAATCATTTTAGTCGTAGATTTTTTTAAATTAAATTAAATAAAATTAAAAATAACTTAATTTTTTTAATAAATCGTAATTTTTACGTAATTTTTAAAAAAGAAAAAAATCGTAAAATTGCAATTTTCATAAGAAATAATTATTCGATTGCGCTCAAAT
Organism: Sweltsa coloradensis; assembly: GCA_024449915.1. Classification (NCBI taxonomy): domain Eukaryota; kingdom Metazoa; phylum Arthropoda; class Insecta; order Plecoptera; family Chloroperlidae; genus Sweltsa; species Sweltsa coloradensis. Next base: position 27,807 of record JAMZAV010007885.1, on the reverse strand, counting down.
TTAACACGAGTATATAAATTCATGAAATTAAGGTTCTATGAAAAAATCATTACAATAGGATAAAGCATGTAGGTGTTAAAATTCAAAGAATTGTTTAAAAAAAGAAAAATCCCGTAAAAATTCGATTTTCATGAGAAATAATTTTTCGATTACGCTCAAATTTCACACGAATATCTTAATTCATAAAATTAAGGTTCTGTGGAAAAATCATTACAATCAGATAAAGCGTGTAGGTGTTATAAGTCGAAGAAATTTTTAAATAATCGAAAAAAATCGTAAAATTGCGTTTTTTATAAGAAAAAATTTCCCGATTGCGCTCAAAAACGTGGCAGTTCTAAGTTCAGAGATTTCGAAGGCCTCCATAAAATTTCATCGCAATCAAAGTATCGGTTTAGCCGGAATCGTGTTAACAAACACACAAAAATACAGAAAAAAAAAAAAAAACATTCCGAATTTTTTTCTCCAGTGTAGTGAAATGGAATCTTCGCTTCGCTCGCTACGCTCATCCAAAAAGCAAGATAAATAATAATTGTGCACCAGTACCAGCAGCACACACAGAGAAAGAGTAGACCTTTTTGATACAAGACGCCGAGCATCCGCACCCAAGCTTCTTCTGTGTAACACGCTTGTTAATTGTTATTATTATAAATTGTTCGTGCTCTCAGCTCACTACGTAAAGTTAAGTTAATCGTAAAGATAAGTTCACTTGTTTTGCTTTTGATGGAGGGACTGGGGGAGGCTTTAACCGCTTTAACCTCTAACCCCACCCCCCTTGGTGCGCTACTGTCAAAGGTATCTTTAAACTTTTCTCAAGCACGAGCATAAATTTCGACACTATTACGGAAAAAATAATATGGTAATTTAATTACCTGAAACCATGAATGATTGAATGATTGGATGAGCGTAGCGAGCGTAGTGAAGATTCCATTTCACTACACTGGAGGAAAAAATCCGGAATGTTTTTTCTTTTTTTGTATTCTTGTGTTTTTAACACGATTCCGCCTAAACCGTTATTTAATTGCGATGAAATTTTCTGGAGACCTTCGAAATCTCTTAACTTAGAACTGCCACGTTTTTGAGCGCAATCGAAAAATTATTTCTCATGAAAATCGCAATTTTACGATTTTTTCGATTTTTAAAAAGTTTCTTCGACTTGTAACACTACATGCTTTATCCGATTGTAATGATTTTTTCACATAACCTTAATGTTATGAATTCATATATTCGTGTGAAATTTGAGCGCAATCGAAAAATTATTTTTCGTGAAAATCGCAATTTTACGACTTTTTTCTTTTTTTAAATTGCGATTTTTTCGTTTTAAAATTTCTTTGACTTAGTAATGATTTTTTCACGAACAGAAAACCTGCATATCGTATGGCAGCTTAATGCACCAACTACGCTCATCCAACAACGCGCCTGTAAAAGCGTTTGCATTGTGTATCTAGGTGCCCGTTAGGGCGCCGCAGCCAAGCCGAGGTGCGCTACACACTCAAGCAGAGTTGGGGTGATTTCGAGGTGTCACCCTGCTCACCCAGCCGTCATGAAACATGATGTGAACTTGGAAAACTATCAAAATCAAGGGGATTTAGGTGTCCGACAACACATGCCAAATTTGGTTGGGATATGAGCATTCCTTCTTGATGAAAAAATGACTTGAAACATGCTCAAAATCACTTTAAGGATGTTAGTTACTACTGGCTACTATCTAATTCGTCAGTTTTAATTGCCCAGCGATTCTAACCAAACGGGTGGGGCTACAAAGTTCATATTTTACATGGACATTAAGGTAATACTGATGTAATTCCGTTTGAAAGAAAAAGTAAAAAAAAATGCTGGAAGGCTTCCAAATAAAGGTTTTAAAATAAGCCTTATACAGGCATACAATCAACAAGTCACTATAGTTACGTGACAATAATCGCCTACATTGTTTACAAAAAGCAAGTCTTTGGACCACTATATTTTTTCATTCTATTGTTAGTTGGTAATACCATAGCAATTAAATCGACTTTGATAAAATTATTATATTTTAACAAATAAATGGAACTTGAAAAAGTAATGAGATCCCGCACATAACAAAATCTTGTACCTGTATTTTTACAAGTTTTGGTATGTGCGTATCTTTATACCACCATGGTTTCACCATGGGTGAGCCTCACCTTTTTAAATTTCATTCGAAAGGCTTATTTTAAATGAGATCTAAAAAAGGGCCAAGCTCATCTACCCTTCCACATTTGCTCATTCTTAATTCATAAACGTACAGTGTCCCGTAACACCATCCTTGAAAAGCAATTGGCAAAATAGAATTTGCATGACCATTACGTTAGAAATTAATTAGAAAAAAAGAATTTGGATGAACTATTACGTTTAAATTAATAGTTGCAAATTCTATTTTGCCAAGCTTTTCAAGGATGGTGTTACGGGACACTGTACGTTTATGAATTAAGAATGCGCAAATGTGGAAGGGTAGATGAGCTTGGCCCTTTTTTAGATCTCATTTCTATTGAGTGTGTAAGGTTTGGCTGTATTTTTACAAGTTTTTGTTATGTGCGTATCTTTATACCACCATGGTTGTCAGCGGTGAGCATCACCTTTTTAAATTTCATTCGAAAGTAATATTTTCAAAAAGGGCGGTAGAAAGAGTATGCAAGGCAGTGTTTGGTAGGAACTGATCTGTCAAACCTCAAACATGCAGTGAGATTTAGCGCTCTATGATTTACCACATGGCATCTTTTTAGAATTGTATTAGATTTATTAATATATTGAATTGTTTAAAAATGCCGAAAGTGAAAACTGATAAATCGTCTAGACAGCATAATGCTATTGCTAAACAAGGTAAGAATGTTTTATTCTGCCTTTGTATAGGCCTAGTCCTATGAACGATTTTACTGTTGTTATTGTTTTTGTGATTGTGTCAAATTGAGGTTAAAGAAGTCCATTTCTTTTCTAGGTATTCTGTTCAACAAAGACTTTGGCCAACATATTCTTAAAAACCCACTTATAATCCAAGGAATGGTTGACAAAAGTGCCCTACGACCCACAGATGTTGTACTTGAAGTTGGCCCAGGTACAGGAAATATGACCGTAAAGCTTCTTGAAAAAGTCAAAAGGGTTGTTGCCTGTGAAATTGATCCGAGGTGAGTAGGCCTCCTAGAGGGCACTTATTCGGCTAGGGGGGGTCCAACTTTTATATACCTTGTTAACACTGCTATATTGCCTTGTTACTACTTATGTTAAAGGTGTACTTTCGCCAGGTTAGCCGAACTTTCCGCTGGCTACAGTGTGCCGCGCTAGTTCTAGGATATAATCGATAAGAGCGCACCCGAAATCCTTTCCGTTACAATGTATATAAAAGTTGGACCCCCCTAGCCGAATAAGTACCCCCTAGAGGGCCTAGGCTACGGTACCTAGTGTAAAAGATTTGTATAGGGCCATGAACTGACAAAATACCTAGGCTAGCAGTGCTGAATGGCTGAACATAGAACTACGGCTAGGCCAACATTACACATGGACCTTCTTTCCGTTTTGTGTGTTACTTTCATTCTATGTTACGTTCCAAATTAATCCTTAATTACAATATAGGCCTATGCACCCAGCACTCGACGCGGTCGTTGGTGGCACATGGTGAACCTTGTGATTCTCTCCATAGCACTTTCCACACTTGTAGGCCCTATTATCTCTGACGTAGAATTACGTTTGCGACTAGGCCGAATGTAATGAAATCATTTTCAGAAAAACATGGGCCTAAGCCCTAAATAGAATGGTAAAAAAAAAAAAGACCTCACGTAGATTTGAGGTGCCGACCTTCTGCATAGCCCTCATTCGCGCTACCACTCTGCCACACGGCACTGTGGTTAGGCCCTAGGCCTACACATGACTCCAATCTTTTAATTTTTTTATTTATTTAACGTCTCGTCTTTCCTATTCAGTTAAGAAATTGATTTACAAAGGAGGACAACTAAATAAATCTAATAGTCACCCCAATTCCTTTCGTCTGTTACCAAAGCCGTCAGTTACACTAACATTTTGGCACGGTATCCTTTGGGAACTGACGGAAGGATAAATTTATATTTTTGTTTGCCAATGTACTGCAGATCGGAACACAATATTACTTGCGACTTTTCATGCTTTTTGTAGTAGGAAATTCCATTTTACTTATTTCACTGCACGCCAGCCCCGTAAGCGCCAAGCCTGGCTACAGCTGACTTAGGGCAGATACCCTTTCGCCTAGGGGAAATTTCTCTCGCCAGACTGCGTATCGAGGGCGGATCCAGGATTCCATTGCGGGGTGAGGGGGGGATGCACCGGAGGGTTTGGGGGGGTAATTGAATGTTTTTTTAAAAATTTATTTGCTTTCAAAAAACACCACATTTCAAATGATACAAAGTCAATTTTTCTGTTTTTTCGACCACCAAATCTATTTATTACACGTTCAACACACACATCGATATCTCTATGGACATTATATACAAGAAACTAGTAGAACAGGTATTGATTATTTTTATAAGTGTTTATTGGACATAACACTGTTCTTTATCAATATTTATTAAATTATAAGTGATATTTCGATTTTTATTCAAAAATCTTGTTCAAACTGAAGGTTGACAAAAGAAAAATTAACAACAATCCATTTTAACAAAATGACCATGAAACATATCTGCCAACACAATTGATGAAAATAAAATAAAAAAACATGACAAAATTAAATATACTATGGACGTTCATAAGCGCAAGACCAGTTAAGCGATCTTCTGCCATTCTTGCTCTCATCCAACTCTTCAAGTGCCCGAGTGTTGAGAATGTCCGTTCTGCGGTGGCTGTTGAATAAAAAAACGTTTGTAACGAACTTAGATAAGAATGGGCATTTAACTTTTTCATGCACTACTTACTGTCCCCTAGTGTCAGAAAAACAAATTTCATAAAGTAAAGCTTATAAGCCTGTATAAAGTCATTGAAAAGCTTTGCAATTAGTGACTTCTATTTTGAAAGTAAAAAATGTTATAAACAAAAAAATGGAGACACATGACTAGAGTAACAGAACTAATGCTAATAATATAGGCCCTAGAGGTTACTAACCTATTGAAATATGTAGAGTTAGCAGAATCTGCACCAAAGCCTTTAGAAGAGGGTTCCCATATCAAGCTGTTTGTAACATGTCATAGCCTAGATTTGCTGATTGTTTTAAAGTCACTGTAGGTAGTTGAAATGTTCTTGAGGGAACAAATTTCATTTAACAGTTTCATTACCGGTATCATTGTCTACTTTTTCAGTGACAGTAAAGTTGAGTAGGCCTACTTGCTGCATATGGGCTCAAAGCTAGACTTCAGATCTGAATCTGATACTTTGTCCAAGTTTGTTGGTACTAGGACGTTCAATTTGTAACAATCAACTGGTCTACAGTGTAGACCCGTGCAGCCAAATCCTATGCATAGGAGTGAAAGCAAAAGCTATGCGTGTTTATGTTCAAGTATGTATTTGTTTGTATTATTGTTTTGTTTGGCAAGGGGGGGGGGGGCGCCCCCCACGCCCCCCTGGATCCGCCCCTGCTGCGTGTCGAAGTTTTGCGATCGCGAATAGGCCTTTACCGGTACATATTTTTAATAGGCCTAGTGTTTAAAAATTTCATAAAATTATTTACCTTGAAATATTTCATGAAATAATTCGTTAAATATTTCAATGATCAAAAAGTTGTAATTTGTACCTCAGTGGCCATAGTTAATAGAACGATGACATATAAACGATGACATATAAACGGAGGCTAATTTAAGGTTGGCCTACCATTAAAAATAAAAAAATATTAGAAAACTGCTTAAGTAGTGCTTATTGCGAATTCAACCATTTGAGTGTCCGGCATTGAGAAGACTTGCAATTCTGGAGCATACTGGAAGCATGTAAGTTATGTTAATTTCAAGTGCATAGCCCTACATATAGGCCTAAATATTTAAATAAAAACTTAATTTGAAATTTTTTAAATATTTCAACCGAACTAGCTTGTGGATTGTTTCAATTGAGATATTTCAAACTTCGAATTTTAAATCGAGGACCTACTAATCTAGTCTTGATGAATGGAAATAACTTATGGCAGACACGGTTCCGAAAAATCTTATGTTTTTTATTTTTGTTAAACTGAAGAAAAACAGTCAAAAATAAATAAAATAAATAAATAAATTCATATTTATAGTCTACCCACTCAGTCATATAGGCTATAACACTGATTTTCAGTGGGGGACAGTAAACCAAAGCGACCAAGCCAACCTTTGTAGGCCCCGACGCAATCAATGAGTAAGCGATAACCAACCCAAGATCGATATTTTTTAATAGGAAATATAGCAATCAGTGGTATGGACAGTGCAAACACCCGCGGATCAACACCAGAATCAACAAGTCCGATTCAGAACAACTTTAGATTTATTATGTGCCTTGTTGCTAGGACGGCTCCAAAGTCACCGTTTACAAATTTCTAAAACAAGAACTGATGGACAAGTCCAAATCTGAAGTTAAAAAATCTGACTTTAACGGGAATCAAACCCTGTACCTTTTGCATTGGAAGCAGAGACGCTAACCACAAGACTAACGAGCCAAACAAACATTAATGTCACAGAAACACAACTACGCTGAACAATGTGCTAGATGCGATTGCAGTTTGATACTATTTTGATGATGCAATATTTGCCGGGTGTCCGATCAGAAAATTTTGAAAAAATGTTTTGGTGTTCTTATAGTGCCAGGTTTCAATTTCATTTACTATATTTTTAAATAGTTGCATATTTAAGAAAATGAAAAATAGGGTGGAACAGCCTTAAGTATGCCTGCTATTGTTTTACATTGTCTAACCATGGAGTTATAAATAGTACTGGCGTACTGGAGGCGCAGGTGTGTGGTCGGCGGTGTACAAGTTAGCACTTCAAATTGGCAGACATTTTGATTGTTTACTTTGGTAACCAAGGTAACCTAGGGCCTACCACAGTTCATGGTAGCAAAGTTTAACCTGCTAATAGTGGTTATAACAATCAAAATGGCGAATAGGCTCAAAAAAACAAACACGATCGTGGACGTGCTGTTCCATTTGAGCTAGACCTCCTTATCATCCAACTCCATGGTCTAACAAGAATTTTCAGAGTATATTAGGCCTAAAGGCATTCACATATTTTCTTCTTGTTTTCAGATTGGTGGCCGAGTTACAAAAACGAGTTCAGGGAACTCATTATCAATCTAAACTTCAAATTATGATAGGTGATGTTTTAAAAACTGAGCTCCCATTCTTTGATGTTTGTGTAGCTAATATTCCATACCAAATATCATCTCCACTAGTATTCAAACTTCTTCTTCATCGGCCATTTTTTCGATGCGCCGTTCTCATGTTCCAAAGAGAGTTTGCACAACGACTTGTTGCAAAACCAGGAGACAAACTCTATTGCAGATTATCTATCAATACTCAGTTATTAGCTAGAGTTGACATGTTAATGAAGGTAAGCACTTTGTATAGAAGTGCCAGTTAGGTTGCAAGCGTAGCTGCTAAATGTACTGCTGTAGGCCTACCTACAGCATGATGACCTAAGCTAAGACCAACTGGTGTTTTTTAAATGAATACTTACAATGTACTGGATCAAAATATGTAGTTTTTAAGTAATCAACATTTTTTTAGGTTGGCAAAAATAACTTTCGGCCTCCCCCAAAAGTAGAGTCCAATGTGGTCAGGATTGAGCCAAGGAATCCCCCACCACCTATCAACTTTGTCGAGTGGGATGGACTCACAAGGATTGCGTTTATACGCAAGAATAAGACATTGTCAGCTGCCTTCAAAGGAACAGCCGTTTTTGAAGCCCTTAGCAAAAACTATAGGGTGCATTGCTCCGTGAACAATGTGGTAAGTAGACCGGTGCCAAACATGATATTGATAGTTAAACTAGGGACAATTATATAGTAAAAAAACGAGAATAGTTAAAGGTATGTAGCCTAGAGCAGGGGTTGAAAAATATCTGAAAATGTAGGAGCCAGGGGAATAAAGTTAGGAGCCAGGGACGATGCGTGGGAAAACCGGGGTCTGGGGCGAAGCCCCAGCCGCCGGAGGCAAATTCGCCGCAGGTGAATTTTTTTTGCATAAACAATTTAACCTATAGTGCATTCCACAGCGAACTGAGAGTGCCTCAGGCTACGAAAGCCGGTTCCTTTCCCCAGCCGATGTTGGACATCCCCTAGAGTAGCTCGTAAATGTTGAATGGGGGGTGGTAAGGTTCTGAGATGTGGTGTTCAGTGGAAGGGGGAGGCAATAAAATATATAATTTAAAATGTGGTGCGTTCTTGACCTGCATTAATGGTATTCCTAAATTACCATATCATTTCGTAAAACTATCGTTTAATAATATATTTCTGAAAATGCATGTTGTAGCAGTCCGTTTTGGATTGGATATTGCTTTACGTCGTGTATAACTCTTATAGTTGTTTTATAGTGGCATGTACGCTTTAGCGCAAGTCTGCATATGGCTCGCGGAGTAGTGGCAAATGACCTATCGATATCGAATATTAAATTAACTTAAATAAATAAATTCGAATTTAGAGTCTGCTCTATGAGTATTTCTCGGTGCTATTTTCGCAACTGATTTTCAGTGGGGTCAGGTCTTTTAATTTAAAGAGGAACGAATAAATTTTAATTTGTTTCTGGACAGTCACCATTGTTAATACATAAGTAATACAAAATACAAATCATTGTAGATTGTGTCGTCTAGCAATAATATAAAAATAAAGATTAAAGTATACAGTAACAACACAACATGTACATAAAAAACACAGCTACAGATATACCGATCCTGTATACATATTGATACATAAATACATGTCAAAGCGTTTTTAATGTTAAGCCCTGTCGGCACCACCGACACCAACCCACGATATTTTGCATCGGAAGCAGAGAAATTAAGCATAAATTCATATGAAAGCAAGCCACTGTCAGGGTGGTCATGATGTTCACAACTTTCGGTTGTATAATAGGCTTTGCTTCCAGTTTATAGTAACTTGCTTAATAATGGAATGCACAAGAGGAAGACAATAACGAAGCAATAATATAGGCGCATTGACGGATAAAGGGCGGTCATGAATACGAGTCAATCTCAGTATTGTGACGGGTTTGTTAAGTTGGTTTATTCATGTTTCCTATGCCGATGGTTCCGGGTTTAAATCCCGGTACAGGCTGTGTTTTCGTTTTACTTCTTTCGATTTGGTATAAAAACAATAATATGTTGCTGGTTACAATTTTCCACAATAGAAAAGGAACCGTCCAAATTATGATAAGATGGTGACAAAACATTTGTTCGCAATCTATCATGTTTTGACTACGTTTCTCCCAAGATACCCTCCCCACACACACTCACACATTCAATGCAAATTATAACCAATGTTACCGTGGCAAAAGTTTTTTGATAATATAACCATAAGATAGTTGGTATCTGTTTGAGAATTCCGTCTTATAAATAATAAAATATGTCATTATTGAGTCAATGACGAAATAAAAAGGTATTTTACGCGGGATTCGAGCGCACGTGCGTTGGTGTCAAATATACGTAAATGTGTTCCACTTATTGTAGAATATGGTATGATATGAATATGAATTTAATTCTTTTTAATTTTAATTTAAATATTTTATTAGTTGTGGATGTGGCTTTGAGTTGGGAAGGGTAAAATCGTTGTCAGACCTCAATAAACTTTATGATAGAAAAGGTAGTTTACAACATGGCCATTGAACGAAGGAAGGGATCGGCGAACAGACAACAATAACTCAAGGACTCTTAACTAGCTGCAACCCCTATTAAGACGACACAAAGAAAGTTGGGGCTAGCCAAACTGTTCTGCATTTGGAAGCAACGCCAAAACAGCTACTCTCAGTTGATCATAAAATGGACTATAAGTGCCCGTAAAATGGGTTTGGAGGGTTTATTATCCACTCTTGTAGAGTGTACAGATAAGCATTATCACCCGGCATAAATGGCTTCTTATAGATTTTATCGGGTTTTTACCCATCGAAAGAGTACATAAATAAGCCCAGACCCCAGCAATGAGGAGGTAGGCCTAGTTAAAATGGAATCTATGTGCATGTGCAACAATAGCTAGGCCTAGGCCTGTATTGCCCTCAAATACTTCATGAACAGCAGCCAGTCTAGTCCCATGCATAATAGATGGCGTGGACTCGGCATTGGTTAGTGTCAATGTCATTTCGGTCTTCATGCTCTATGGTCACATCCAGTGGCGGTTTTTGACCTCAATATCAGGTGTGAAATTCCTAAAAACGAGGAGCGGTGAATAGCTGGGGTCTGGGGCGAAGCCTCAGTCGCCGGAGGCAAATTTGCCGTAGGCGCTTTTTTGGGGGGACTGCTACTTGTATTGGCCTAAAAAGAGTTCTAAAGCGAATTTGTATTCTAACTGACGGTAAAATATGCAGCTACAACTGCATGACCACACTGGCTCGCCAGCCAAACTAGTCTATTTCCCGATTACTGCCTAATTTTGTTTTGTAAGGTTTTTTTAAGTTTTTCCTGATTGATCAGTGTGCAATTGTCACACCTTGCACACTGTAAAAACCGCCACTGGTCACATCAGGGTTGATTATCTAAATTGTTGATGTTTTTGTGAAATGTTAATTTCGATTGCTTGCATCTCCGTTCTAAAAAAAAAAAAAAAAAATTTTTTTTAAAGAATTTTTGTTGACATTTTGTAAGTTGCCAGGGCCTTAATTCTAGGCGCCATGGCGACCTGGCGCCTGGTATTTTTCAACCCCTGGCCTAGAGTACACCCTTTGTGAAGGCCAATAGACTATGAAGGAGTAATTACAAGTCTGCTTTGAGAATGCTTTTTCCAGTTGTGTTGATGGATGAGCATTTTTCGTTGACTATTTCTGTCCTTTTATTACTGTTTCGTGTCGTCACTGTTAACATGTTTTGTTGGGAGTATGTGCAACAATGCAAGGTCATTGAGAGACCGAGAACCTACATGCTGCTCGGCATGCCAGCCGTGGAGGTCACATCGATCTCGCGTATTAAACACTGCTACAAAATGCCTTTGTGAGTAATGACTACCGGTAATGAAATGACTATCCCTCTACACTTGCAAGAATTGGATTAGGCGCTGTGTCTACAGTACGACCTGCAACCTAAACAACCAGAAACCAACAGCCACAATTGGGGTGACCATCCATCAAAACATCGATCTGAGATACGAGCAGTTGCGGCGGCGGCAACATCGGTCAGTAAAGCTAGAAGCCACGCGACAGACTACTGCAAGCTAATACGTATTCGTTCAGTGTGGCGCTATCTGTGAGCAAATTGGTGAACTCGGAAGTGTATCATGAGTATGACTTCAAATAGAATGGCGGGACCACGGCTGGCCGTGCGCGCATAAACTGGGTAGGTACCGGTAACGCGCGTTAGACGGTTTATGCTCGCGGCCCCTCAATTATGCCAAAACCAAAACGTAAATGTTCGATCCAAGAATAATTATATTCATCCGAAAATCGAAAACAATTATGCTATTGCATATTTTATTATCCTCCATATCCCATTTCAAAACAATTATAAGTGACTAAAATACCTTTTAAAAAATGTCTGAAAAAAAATTCCCTGTGGGGCAATTTTTTGGGGACCTTGCCAGGGAATCCCCCGCGCTTCGTTGCTATGGCGTCTTGTATTTGTTATGTCCCGAATTTGGAATATGGTCACCCTAGCCACAATTGTTATTGATTACTTCCCAGGAATTTCCAAAAGATTTATGTAGAATTGCCCTTCATTTCAACTTGAAGACAGTGTTTCCCTTGACCCTTAGTAGTGATGACCTTACAACCCGCTCAAGGCATCCAAAACGTAGTTTATTTGAATCCCTGAGGATGTAATCCGAGATATTTCCATGAGACGGAAAGACCAGAGTTAGTGAGCAATTTTAAGAACATAAAAATTAAAAACACAGTTAAAAAAAACTATTTGCTCGCTATTCAAAAGACGAATAGGCCTAGTTGGTTACAGGTATTATTATTATAGGTATATTAGGCCTATTATATTTATTTTACTATTTAGCCCTAGTATATTTTGTCAATTGATTTCAGGTTATACCAGAAGATTTCGACATGAAGCAGAAATTAGAAGATATTTTAGTAAGTTGCAATCTACACGACAAGCGAGCTCGAACAATGGACATTGATGACTTTATGAAGTAAGGATTTGAATATATCACTTTTTGTTTTAACAATGCAATAGAATAACATCTTCTTTTCATATGCCCACACTATGTTATTTGATGTAACTATTTTTCAATTACCCTACTGTGGCTCCAACTAGCAATCACTTTAAAATTTTCTTGAAGACAAAAAAGGTTACCAACCCCTGCCCTAGTTCCTACTTTTCAGACAGGAACTATGGAACCAGAACGCCATAATTTCAATTTTTCAGGAAATGTAACTTATTTGTATTAATTCCTTTTATTTAAACTTAACTGTAGGCCTACCAACTTGAATACCTAATGAAAAAGCAAAATCTTAGTTTACTTACAAAATGAGGGTACCATACTAAAATTTTCGGCGACCGGAAATAAAAAATCAGCAAGAGCTGCATTCTTTTCATAACAATTAGTGAAGACATTGGGCAGTAAATATTGGAGTCTGCTCCGGAGCCTTGAGAGTCGAGTAGGACCTAGACGACTCCTAAAACATAACGATACCCAAGGTAAACGTGGTTGACCTTGAGCAATGTTAAAACTCCCTCCTTGGCTATTGTTCCAGGCAGGAGCAAAATAAAAAACTTGTTTTGGAAATAAGTAACAACAACACTTTATTGTTTGTTTGATAGGTTTGCTTGGTATTAAACAGCATAATCTAGGCTGGTCAGAACCAGACACGGATAGGGGGACGTCTCACGTCGCGGTCGTTATCGTTCGTGGTGTCTTTGTCATCGTATATTAGGTATAAAAAATGAAACTTCCGGTATATAACAGTTAGTAACGTTATAAATATAAATCATTGGACTTTCACTGTTATTTAATAGGTATCTTTATTTAATGTGATATTTTGATTTCTTTACATACAGAAATCTTTATCAAACCAACAATTAAAAACACAACAGGCAAGACAATCAATTGAAAGGAAATGTTTTTTGTTTTTGTCTTATCTGTTGATTTTTTAATTGTTAGTTTGATAAAGATTTCTGTAAAGAAATCTAAATATCACGTTAAATAAAGATATTAATAACAGTGAAAAGTCCAATGATTTATATTTATAATATTGTCGTCATAGTCGTCATCCGGAAGGTCGTCAAGGGAAGGGTGCAAGATCCCCGACGACGATTGTCAGAGCTACTTCCCTACACACTAGCTGATGTTTGCAAGATGGACTTTTTCTCTTGGATTGCCTTTTATGATTAGCAGAGCCATGCTCTGGGCCAATTCTACCCCGGGCCAGATAGGGAAGGAGTCTACTACATAAGGAGTCTGATAGAAATTGAGTTCCCGATGTAATCACTAATTACAATCATCCTTATTTAATATTTTTATTCATCCAAGTACTGACCATATTTTATGCACTCTTTGCAAACCCTTGGTTTTAAGCACAAAACCGGATACTTATCATTGACCCGCTCAATAAGATCTAAAGGAAAATTGTTGTTGCAGAAAATAAGATTTTAGAAACTTTTGAATGCCCCAGTTTCCTATTTTTTAAAACGAACTTGGAACTGGAAAGAGTTCCTTTTTTATGAGGAACTGGTCCATTTTTTAAGGAACTTACATAACACTTACACTGTATCCTTTACACTAAACATGTTTTTTCTTTTTCTTTTCAGGCTTTTACATGCTTTTAATGAAGGTGGCATACATTTCTCATAGCCAGATGAATTTCTTCAATCAAAGGTTTGAAATAAATGTGTACATTTAATAAATCTCTATGATTTGATATTGCAATCACACATTAGAGTTGGTTATTAAATCTGTATAAAATATTTTTGAAAATCAGAAGTAAAGACCCTTGTTCCTGGCCTGTATTTTTTCTTGGCTTGAATTTCTTTTAGGGTGTTTGGGTTAGGCTGCAGCAAGCTCTTGGGGACACTACAGAAAGAGTTCCCCAATTTTTAATTACAATAACATTGTCCTCAATGAATTTAAAACTGAATATAGATCTTATTGTTTTTCCCCATGAAAATGATGACAGTGAGAATTTATCTCACCTGCCACCAATAATGCTAAATCTTAAAGTATCAAACCTAATAATAAGTAAAACTTTGGCGGTGAGATCGCGCTGCAGACAGCGGCTTCTCGGGTCAATTATGTCGGTATATACAACGAACTGTGCGCTCCTAGCCGACGTCACACGCCTCTGGTTTCCCTCTGCCCCCCCGCACGTCTTGTCCATGTACGCCTAGAACGTACGACACTGTTGCCACGATGTTGTAGTACTGTCGGCAAGTGCATACAAAGGGAATGCTCGAGCTATCAATGCCTCGCCAGCAAGGTCAACGCAGTTGGCAAGTCTCAGATACAAAACGAACATCTCCAAATGCATTAACTAAGACCGATACACACACACATGTAAATATATAAATGCCATAAAAAATTGCCGAATTACTTGTCATGGTAATTAAAAAAGTAATTGATGACAAATAATGTTTTACCAGTGTATTAAAATAATGTAATACCTACTCCAAAGGTGAAGAATGTGTTCCAATTCATCCCACTGTTGTAATTAGCAGTTCGGGTTGATTAGACAAAACGTTTGTGTTCTCCACCCCTGATTCCCCCAATTTCTTCAAACAAGTTCATTGTGTTTTTTTTGCAGTTCAGTTCAGTTGATAAAAAATTGAAAAAAATTAAAATCTTTAAACTTTTAAACAACGTTTCGAAAACTGACCGTTATTTTCGTCTTCATGTTAGTAAATAAGAAATAACTTATGCCAAAGCCGATCAATGCTGTGTTATTAGGATCTATTCAAACACAAAATAATGTACAAGTGACAAAGTAATTTTTAACCACACGACTTCAATATGAAAAATGACGGCCAAATTTGTCTTGTATATTTTTCTATATTTTTATCCTGTTTTCCTCTTGAAAAATTCATACATCGATCTTACCGATTAAGACGAGCAATGAGTTGTATGCTTGTATGTTTCGTGTAAATTAATCAAAGAAATTGTTTGAAAATTAATGTGGTATAGTATACTTTTACAGACTTGTATTGGTTGGTAAAACCATAAAGAGCCCCGGGGACTTTTGTAAGAATTGTTTGTGGACAGTCTTGAACCACCGACCTCCCGAATTCTATATTCTCGCGCATACTTTTGTCTAACTAGTAATAGTCTAATTAATTAGGTCTAAAAAGCCGTCATACCGACAGATGTAAAGCGCTAGACTCTATTCGGGAGGTCGTGGACTCGAATCTCGCTTCCGGCAATCCTGTCTGAAAATTCCAAAAATTACGATTCCAAAAAAACATATCTCATGCGGGATTCGAACCCACTTCCTCGTATAGCCATACGCTCGGACCAGCGTCCAATAGTGTGGCACTGCAGACGGCTTCATCACTTCCAACAAAAAAATGCGTAACGATTTCACTATTTTTTGTTCGATAATTCCGCCGGCGCATGTGTCAAGATGTACGCGTATCGCGCTATTGAATAAAAACAGTGGCTATAACATAACGTTTATCTTCTGTATTTGCATTTAGTTGTGTATAATTATACTATGTCTTTAGATAGACCATCAAACAAAAAGCATTCATTTTATATTTTATCTGACGCCGACGGAATTGTTTGTTCTTCACAATAGGCGTTATATGTCACTGGGCGTCCACGAATCTTTATGAACCAAGTACTACTGTAACACTACGATAACAAAGAAAAATCTGAATAAAGAAGTGCGTCGTCGTGTATTTAGATCTCGGTGATGATCGCTCTTGAGACATGAATATCACTTGCATGAAGACATTCATCTTTTATTTAGATTCGAACACATATCAACAGGTCAATAGTACATGACTGCACGTGCGCAGCGGGCTTGTATAAACACTTACACAGCGAACACATGCATGCCGATTAGTCGAAATATCAAGACTTGTTCTTTATTCTAATAAAATATGATGAGCTCTCATCCCCCCACTCACACGGGCATAAAACTACGAATCTACGATTATGATCTTAGCTTATAGCCAATGTTTATTTATCCACTTATTTTCTGTTTCTCCATACCATGCAGTCCTTGTTTATCAATAAGACGACTGAAAATGAGCCGCACCTTCTTCTGTCAGTAGAGTTTAGGCATTATGTGCCTTAGTCTGAAATTACCAACTGGACGAGGAAAAAGTGTTGTAAAGTCATTCTTATCTTTTTTAGTAAACAGTTAGAACTATTTGAACAAGTGCCATTTAAAGTGTGAAATGTGTTTTTAACGTGTCATTATTATTCGTCTAGTTGATTTCCACCTGCTTTGGCTGGGAATTTTTACCTTTGACTGCAAAGTTAACGTTATTACGAAGTGTTTTTCAAATTTGCTTGCATGTTTATTAACAGACAAATCACATAACAATCGGAAGTAGGTTATGAATTTAGGCCTACGGTAAGAAAGGATTAATAATAACGACTTATAAATCTGGTGTAATCATCCGTGCCTAATCACGCGCTAAGAAAATAGTTCAGTGCTAATAATTAGTTTGTGTTATTATTTTTTCAGTAAACTTACCAAGGTCTAGTGAAATAATAAAGAGCTGAACAACTTGTAGTTTTAGAAATAATGTTTTTGCGGAAAATCAATTGTATTCATTAATGCCATAGTACTAATATAACACATGCGGGAATTCAAGCGACTGTCGACCTAATGGTTTTTGAGAACTAACTCAGGTCGTCGCTGTCTGATAGCGGCCAACACGTGCGCCTACCCACCCCACCCTCCCCTCCGCGGTGCTAATCGGCTACAGATAAATGCAGAGTCTGGCGATAACTACAGACTTGCGTCATACTCATTACTACGACACACAGATATGCGATGTGTCTCAACAATTTTGTAAGCAATTTGGTGGGCTCAATAGAACGAACGAACGCGAATTTTGAATACTGGGCAACCAAATTAGTGCGGGGCACTTGAAACCTCCGACTTTGTAAAAATAAACTCAACTTTGTTGAAATAAACCATACCGTCCGCGGTGGCACATACAATTGCCCTGGTCCGAAGCGTATGGCTCTACGAGGTCGTGGGCTCGAATCGTGCAAAGCCATGCTTTTTTAATCGTCCTTCATCCTCATCTATCACCACTCATCGTCTCAAATAGCCTAAGTGCATTAATTTGACAACCATACAGCTATTGGTTCGTGGTTGTATCATTCTATATATAGTATGGCCGTAAAAAGATCTTTTGTTTGTTTGTTTTGTTTTTTATTCGGATCTTTGAATAAATTTTCAATCACTCCTTTTGAAAGAAGCATTTTTATACGAAGACTTGGCAGCCATATTTACGCTGGATTGTTTTCATAGGGATGCAAACGTAAGCCAGGGATTGAAACCAACATTTGTTGCGACAGTGCGTAGGAGAACCGGGGAGAGGGGGGCAGGTGGGGGGGGGGGGGGGGGGGGGGGGCAAAACTAACGTAAGTTAAATATAAATCCCAGAATTTCTGTAGTAAATATGCACTTACACTGAAACAATTCGAAAGTCACCTTGTTAAAACGAATATATTTGCCTGTATGCTTCGTCATTACATCAAATATTAGGTTGAAATATACTAAAATGGGCCACTTCACGTTCATTTTTTGAGTTTTTAGATCGCAGATAGTTGCAGTAAAACATCGTTTACAGAGTCTGAGTGCAGTTAAAACATGACGAAATAACACAGTAGTATGGTGAAAAAAACATCGCCTTCGGCAAAAGAACCTCCGGCGGTTGGGGCTTCGCCCCAGACCCCAGCTCCCGCCCACAAAATCTTATGATGGATTTACCCCCCCCCCCCCACATTCAAAACGCCGCCTGACCGCAGATGTATTTAGGCGATATTGTATCAAACTCAAAATTCAATGGAAATATTATTCAGGAATAAAACGTTTAAAACAAAATGACTTTTGGAATCGGCTTTAGACATACATGCACATAACCAAACCCCCCGTAATTTGTAATGCATAGAATACAACAAATAATAAACGGACTTGCGTCTCAGTTTGCAGAGGTACTTGGTTCGTCATTTTGTTGGACTAGGTTTGCCTTTTTAGCACCACTTTTTATTCCCCAACTGTACACAAAAATAATAATATCAGATAAGAGGGGACGCTGAGCTTGGCCCAACTCAAATGCGCGCACTCAGGTGTTTTCTGAAATTCCCACCAAACCGTTTATCGCCCAAACGCCCCAAAATACCAAAAAGAGAGTGAGACGTCAAGTTGTGGGTGAAGCAGAAGCGTCTACGTCAGGATTGCAGACGCCCCCCCCCCCCCCTCATAGATAAAAGTGAAACTAAGATACTCGTCGGCTAAATGTGTATAAACACAAACAAACCCCTGATAAAAATCTGCAGTTTTATTTAGCTTACAGTAATGCATATGATTGTATACACGGACATCTAATGTGTCTATTTACGTGTTTAATATTTTGTCTTTGTTATGAACATGTGTATATTTATGTGTTATGAACTCTTGTGGAGATAAGGCAATCAACCGGTTAGGATTGATCGTATGTGTATTACTCTGTAGTCTGGGATGTACAAAGTTTGTAATCTGACGGTCAATGTAGATTAACCACACCATTATAATATTGACGACAACCAATAATCATTACAAAGTGCCACTGAAACAAATCGTGTATATCAAGATTTGTAATAAATACCACCAAAATGGCTTTGAAGGTATTAAAATAAAATATATTATTTCCACCAAATTGATCATTTTTAAACGTTCACTAAATCATGTTTACCAAAGTGGAATCAAAATAAGCCGTATTTACATTTTTCAACTTCTGAAAGATATATTATTTTAATAATTAACATGAAATGAAAGTAAAATTTGATTACCAATCACGACATAAGCGTCAGAAAATTATTTCAATTGAGGTGTTTATGCATTATATTTACAATAGTTATATTTTTCGATGTGATTTCAAATAATTAATGTCACAATACAAAACATTATAAATACACTAACTAATATCGCACTCATTTCATTATTCCATTTTAAAAAGATAAATACAATTCCCCCCTCCCCCCCCCCCATGACCCCATGAGAGCCGCTGAAGTTGAGTTGGGCCACGTATAAATATTAAATAATCTAACCGATTACTTATTGATAAAAATAGGATAATCCGAACATTTACATTAGACCTACTCGAATATATACCAAGTTGCAACAATTTTGATTTGCGGTCAACAGGTCAATATAGTTTTATTTACGCACCGCCAGTCATTATTATTATCTTTCCAGTTGTCTCACACAACGAATAAATTCAAGGACACTACTCGAGCACACTTCTGCTAATATGGTTTGGCAACAACGCGCCGCTGTCGCTACCTCCCATCCCCTTCCCTCGCTAGTGGCAGCAACAAATTCGTTCATGTAGTTCCAAGGTCTACCAGTGTCGGCCGCGTTGCGCATAGATCACGATGACAAATTCAAACCGGCATTTGCCCGCGTAAAGCGCGTATAAGTGGAGATAATTGGTTTAATTGAAAACTGCTAGTCAGAAATGCCTGCAAATTTGTTATAGGTAACCAAACTAATTGAGTATCATGTATGTTCTTTTCCAGCAGTGTCAAAAAAAAATTCTGGCGTGTATTGATGCGTGATGACGAACAACATTATTTGTGCCGTAATTAGACAACAATATTAATAACGTATGTTACCAAATTATAACGAGACACTGACTCAATTCAAGAGTTATTCATACAGAATCCAATGAATGCTTTCTTTTATGAATCGGTTGAACCAATGAGCTACAATCTTTTTTTGAAACTATGTGTGCGATTTCCTGTGCGCTGTCCCTGGTGGCACCTTAAGGTCGACCAATTAGCATGAGATAAAACAAGCTACGCAACATTACTCAAACCTCTCCCTCCATTTCAACTTTCAAGTCTAATCTAACATGAAATCATTTCATCATGAATGAATCAATTCAATCAAGTAACCGTAATACAAGAAACAAGAATAGCTAATTCCACATTTGTGCATTCTTAATTATTCATAAATGTGCTCAGCCCTGTAACTACATCCTCGAAAAGCATGGCAAAATAGAATTTGCAACTATTAATTGAAACGTGATAGTTCATGCATTTGCAATTTACAACTAGGCCTACAGTATTAATTGAAATGTAAGAGTTCATGCAAATTCTATTTTGCCAAGCTTTTCAAGGATGTAGTGACGGGGCAGTGTACGTTTATGAATTAAGAATGTGCAGTTGAAGAAGGGTACATGAGCTTGGCCCTTCTTTTAGATCTCATTACTTTTTAGTGTGTAAGGTTTGGCTAGATTTTTACAGTTACTACTACTTACTAATGTGTCAGTTTCAATAAATGGCCAGTGATTCTGACCTAACAGGTGACTAGCGAGGAAACAACGGTCATATTTTACATGAACATTGAGATAATGGTGATTTAGGTAGCGCCTTTTGAAAAAAAAAGTTGGTAAGTTAGCTGGAAGGCATCAAAGGAATGTTTCGCCCAATGTTGTTTGTTGATTAATTTAAAGATAAGGTTAATACAGGGTGCAGAAATATTGACATTGGTCAAGGTACAACAAATGATTAAGAGTAGTAGTAATGTATTCAATGTAAAATAATAACTCCTGGTAATTTACAATAGAAACAGTTAATTTAATATGAACAGATAAGTATAGGTACCAAAGAAGTGCAAGGTAACCATCTACCAGACTACTTTGTTCCAATACTGACATATGCATCGAAGACTTGGAATATGACAATAGTGGATGAGAGCCTTGTGCAGGCTGTAGATATGAAGTTTTTTAGAAGCATTGTAGGTAAGACTAGATGTGACCGAATACGGAATGAGGATATCCGAGATCAAGTAGGCGTGAGGAATTTAATGGAGCGAATTGGAGATAGAAGATTAAAGTGGTTCGGACATGTCAAAAAGATGGAAAGATCGAAATTACCGAGAAGGATGATGGAATTGGAAATTCCAGATATGAGACCAAGGGGCAGACAAGCGGTTCTCAACCACTGTGTCGCGATCAGTTGTGAGGTGTGTCACAAGTATTTTGTTAATTTATATTTTATTGTTATATTGAATGCTATCCATGACCGCCACTAACATGAACGCAATATACTGCCAAAGTTGTAGGGGTGAATTGAAAGTGAGTGACAGCTAGGGGTGTGCGAGTACCCGAAATTTCGACTTGAGTCTTGTATTTGGCAAGTATTTAAAAAACTCGATTTTGGTGGAAGTGCCGGGTAGCCTACAGCAAATTCGGCTAATTTCGTGGAGGTGCCGGGTCGCGCGCGTGTGTGAAAAGTAAATATCGCTATTAATAATCACATAATAAATTTCAGAGTTGTTCTGAATCGGCCTTGTTGATTCTGGCGTTGATTCGCGGGTGTTTGCACTCTCCATACTACAGATTGCTACATTTCCTATTAAAAATATTAATCTCTGGTTGGTTATCGCTCACTCGTCGATTGCGTCGGGGCCTGCAGGGTTGGCTTGGTCGCTTTGATTTAAAGTCCCCCACTGAAAATCAGTTATATAACTGAGTGGGTAGACTCTAAATAAAATTTATTTATTTTATTTTATTTATTAGGGCTGCTCAACGATAAAAAACATATCGATATCGTGATTCGATTTCTTTTTTTTTCACGTGATATTACGTTTCTTGGGCGTAGCCAAGGCCCCGCCGGCAATGCAGACATGCCACTGTCCGACCCATGAAGAACAATCAACAATACTTGCAGCGGCCCTGCGAAGAGATAGAAGCTAACTGACCTCTGTCTCTACCTCTCTCTCTCTAGATAGCTAAATTGTGTAAATTGTTTATCATAATTTCAAATGTTTACGTTTCAATTAATTATGTGTAATTTTCATCAGGCCAATTACTTTGTGTTCTAATAATTTTCATTGGGCCTTCATTGTCATTGTTATTATTATTTGTAGTAGTTGTAGTATATTATCATTACCATACAAAATTCAATGTAATGTACCTCCTTAAAGGTTGGATGGAAGATAAGGTTTCACTAGCCTTAATTCCGCCTTACAATAAATCAATCTCTCTCTCTCTCTCTACTGTAAGTGTAACAACCTGAGCTGCCTCTTATGCTTTGCTGATATGAATGAGATTACACATGTGGTCTTGTTATCTTATCTCATAACATAAACAAAATAAAGCAGCAAGAGTCTTGGCCCGAAGCCAAACTGACTAGCAATATTATGTTTAGTATTATGCAATATGGTGTTGTGGGAGGGGGGAACAGCGCTGTAGAACCATAAATCACTGCCACACCAAGCATTTCTTGATTTAAAAAAAAAATCAAACGATATACATTTCCATATCGGCATCGAATTTTTTTCTTCATATCGATATCGTATCGAATTATCGATATTGTTGGGCTCTAATCGCTATGCAGTTTTGATGCGACCTTACCAATCTTGTTTTTCGAAAGAAAAAAGTTTTGAAGGAAGGCGATATGTTAATTTTTCCAGCTGCAATGGATACTTTAAAAACAATCAAGTCAAAGAAAAGATTGAGACTTCTCGATGTTGATAGTGCTATGAGCGTCAGTATGTCTACCATTTGCCCTCGTACTGAGAAAATGTGTGAGTTACATAAGTCCCAGGTAACCCACTGATGAGGAAGCATGTGACATTTGCACTTTGGTAACATTGGCACACATTGGTAAATTACTGTTGATATAATGTAATTTGCAAAATTTAACAATAAAGTAAGGTTCATTCAAGCTGGTAAAATATTATTTCGTTGAAATGTGGGTACACCCACATAGGTGTGTCGCGTACGGGAACGTACTCAACATGCGAGTTGCAGCAGAAAAAAGGTTGAGAACTGCTTGGGGCAGACCACGACAACAATGGCAGAATAGTGTGAGAAAAGATGTAGAACAGCGTGGAGGAGACTGGAACGTGGTGGAAGAAGAGGAGTGGTGGCAGGACAGAAGAAGATGGAGAGGCCTGTCTTCAATGCCGACCCAACGCAGAGTTAAACGTGGCAACAGATAATGATGATGAAGTTGCATGCTGCTATTATTGACAGTGTTCAGACATGATTTCCTAGGTCTTTTGTTTATCAAGGTTATAAATTCCACTGCCTTGTTGATGTGTAAGCCTACATTCATTCGAATATTATGGTGGAAAATTGAAAACATTACCACTCGGTAAATTTGGTCCATAATTTTACGTTACTTAACAGACTCGCATCACTAATGAAAAGAGCGTAGCCATCAGTACAGTACAAATGGAAATTCCTGTTTATGATTTGTTCATATCGAACACAGACGTTACCTACTGCAGCATTAAGGTGTGTTTACTGTTCAGTGGTTTATGCGCCGCGGCAGCCAATAAGATTGCTAGTTTGCAGCCGCAGCAATGCCAGACGACTTCAACTATGTCCAACATTTCTCTCGCGGTACGCGTGATTTGTTGTTTGTTGACAAACCTCGATAAGAAGTGGCACTGTAAATATAACCTCATCTGATTACGACACTACTGCTGCATCTTTAATCCTTATCTAGAATATGTTGTTTGAATCAACTCTGATTAGAAATGTGGATAAAAGAAATGCTCTGTGGGACCCAAGCCACATCTCATACACAGATAGAAATTTCTTAGCCTAGGCCTACATGTCATTTGTAATTGTATGTTTCTCAGTCAAATTCTTCTTCCATCCTTGCTACTGTAACGTCAAAGTCACGGACGTGTTGCACAGTTTTACCTTTGAAGCACCACAGTGAACACATTGCCGCATTCAACGCGCCTACAGTGTCGCGTGAAACGCAAAACACACCTTAAAGATAACAAAATTAAACGTCCACTGCACATTCAAATAATTTCGGTAAAACTTGTAGGAAAGCACAAATTGTAGTGTAAAAATGATTAATTGTACGTAAGAATTTATTCTACATTACAATCGAGAGAATAGATACATGGAAATCAAAACAAAATGAAAATTTACTTTTATTTTCAAGTAGTATATGAATATTGCCAAATATTGCATCATATAAAACTAGTTGGCTAGCTTCTCTTTGTAGCACTGAAACTACATAGTACTACTTTTTCTTTACATAGTTTAGTTGTTCTCGAGCATTGGCTAACCAACGGATTTCAATAAATAAACTTGACGATATTTTGAATACACTGCAATGTTAAGTATGTATGTACAAGTCTCTTTTATTAACACCTATGTACAAACTTATATTAATTAATGTAAAGGGGGAAGGGGTGTAGTAGGCCTACTTAGCTTGATTTAGATGGTACAAGATTGCATAGCAAACAATAGCTATAATTTTATCCCAGATGTAGGTACAACTGTATCCAGATTCCAGAATTCTACTACAGTAACAATATTATTTAATAGCATCTTCCTATAAACCTATTATATAAGAGACTACACTACCATATAGCCTTGCTTTAAAAACTAGTAGAATGTCCAGAATTGTCAAAAAGCTATTAGTAATTTCAATTTTAACAAGTAGGCTAAAACTAAAATTATTTTGTTTTGTGATTGCACAGCCAAGCTTTTTGCCCAAAGATGGAAAATAACTTAGTATGTGCTGGATGCCTCTCTGCTTCTGAGTAGGTGTATGTATCTACAGAGACTTTTAAGATTGTTTTGCTCCACAAAGGTCCTTTCTTGCCCTGAAGCAGATAAATAAAGTACAGTCGAGCCCACTTATAACAAACTTGACAAAAACTGACTTTTACTTTGATAAAAAAAGAACTTTGTTAAAAACAGAGTCACTTTACATGTATTTTTAATTAAGAAGCTTTAAAATTACTTTTGTCAAATCCAGAACTTTGCTAAAAGAGAGTTCTTTATAAGTGGGCTTGACTGTACATTGATTGTCAAATTAAACATTTTATATAATCAGATTGGAGAAGGGTTGCAGGTTGGGAAAGCAAAGAGAACATAAATCCCAGCCTGAAGGGCTGGGGGCAACAAAACGTTTCACTGCTGATGACAACTGCATCTAATTGAAAGTTGTTACCAAATATAACTATATATAATACTAGGAAACGCTCAGTTGGACGCGTTGATAAGCGATCACGTGCTATAGCTAGACCCACATTGCACATTTTTTTAAATTTTAAATTTGCGACGTTCGCTGTCCACAGGGCCATGTTTCCAATATTATTTATTATTGCCAAGGTATTTGGGTAAACCCGTATGTAAATCTTTACTTTGTGGATAAAATCCACCGCCATCTAGAGGACCTTGACTCCTTGGGAAAACTATTTAAACTCTTTGTTGACAAATAATAGACTGCTTCCTCGAAAGTAATTTGATTACTTCTAGGTGGCAGTGCATTAGAAACTTTGCGCGTCTTTTCGTTGCCATGGCAACGTTACTTTTGTTATAATGTAATTTCCATCTACACTACTTATCGGATCAAAATAAAATTAACATATTCGTGACCGGACGGACATTCTAAATGATTTGGCTATCTCAGATTTTGTCGCCGTTTAGTTTGAAAAAAAAACTTTCGATAAACTTTAATGTAACTTTTTAACTTTTTGAACGATTTTGCCACAAAACTAATGGCATTCAATCGAGAACGAAGCTTGCGGATGGTCAAAATTTCAACTCGATCCGAGCCTCCGTTCGAACGTTATGGCGAGACATACAAAAAAAAAACAAAAAAAAAACAAAACCAGTGACTAATTTTTCCGGCAGAGTCAAATGGAAACGCTCGCTTAATAATATAATCATTTTCTTTAAATCATTAAATGGTCTGTTTGTATTAATTTGGCAATTTCTGGATCCCATCTTCAAAAGGTGTATGAGATTTTTGTCTTCACTTAACAATGGATGACTAAGTTGATTTAAAACCAAAAAAGAAATCGAATCAATCACCAATAATTTTGGGTGAACCATATTAATTTTATAGTTAAAATTTGAATTTTAAAAAATAGTGAACTTGATGATTTAGCAACTCCCCGAGTTATAATGCTAACAAAACTAAATATATACGGGTAAATATCGAATAATGGCCAATTGACAATTATAGGCTAATATTAACTTGATGGTTGAGGCCTAGATCTTAGTTTACAGTGATTAAATTTTTACTATTTGATTGACTTTTGTCAACAAATTTTGTATCATTGCTACCGACCGCATAGCGATGCCTAATTTGCAGGGTCTTACTACGTAGGCTCCCCTTGCTCGCTGCGAGTGGCCTAGGCCATCGATTTCAAACATAGTTAGTTTAATAAACTTAATTAATTACCTCAGAAAAATGTTTCAAGTTCTGACAATCATATACGTAAATAAATGATTTAAAACTGAAAATGTACAACAATTGAGATTTGATAATGTTCAAATTGACAGGTACTGGTAATGTTTATCCTGATTAGTGATGACATCGAGTCTAAAAAGTTTGTACCGGTTCCTGCACTCCGGAACCAGTTCTTTAAAAAAAAAAATTTTTTTCATTAGTTACAATTTACAATCAGCAGGTCAAAAGTGCCGTTTCATATCAATTTTCAAAGTTCAAACAATGCGCGTGTCCTTAAATAAAATGTCCTAAATAAATGTCCTCTGAATCTGAATCTGAATCTGGATACATGTAGCCTATTGTGCGATTGGAGTGGGATGGGCCTAGCATAGCTGAATTACTTCACAATCTGTGAGAAAAGAAGAAGGCGCTGATACGTAGTTGTGTACCAAAACTAATGCAATTTTATATTTAAATTTAACTTATCAATTATTTATTACAAAATTTAAACAACACTTTGTTGAGAAAAATAACATATATTTTTTTATTATGGAACCGGTGTGAAAAGTCGGGACCGGTTTCCGGGTACCCAATGTCATTACTAATCCTGATCCAACTGGTAACAGAACAGAGTAACATTCTACGATATTCCCTTGCAAGGTCAGACAAGAAAGCAAAGCAACTGAATCCATCAACGAAACTCAATTGGGACTCACAATCCGTTTTTATATCCTTCCGTTCAGTATGCAGATGTCAAACCGCTGGACCAATTTTGCTAAAATTCTCAACATCCGGGACCAGTTTTGTGGATGGTGTTAATATTTACAGCAAAATTGTCCACGATACAAACCCACAAGAAATTATGATCTAAAATATTAGTAGTAAGTGTAGGCCTACTGTATTTATGCAAATATAGGCCCTGGGTATATTTAAAAATACATAAAGTTCAAAACATGGGGTGTGACCATTATGTGAAGCCATTTCGTCAACAGCATTTACAACATCAACATATCATTAAAAATTTGAGTGGTCAAAATACTAATAGGGGTCCTCCATGGCGGCCTATAATTGAGTAAATACGGTATTCAAGTTCAAGTCGACGACATCCTTTGTCTTTGAATAAGTGTCGGAATTTTTGTTTTGAATGTCAGATTATTACTACTGTTATGGATGTTTGACAAGTTACTCAAGCACTGCTTGTATACAAAATAACACTTGTCTTTACTAGGCCTACCGGCAGTATAACAATACATTTTAAACCTAAAAAATACACAAAGTGATGAAATGAGAGCCTTAAAAGCACGTTCTTGTCCACCCATTTGTGCAAACACATCTCATCAAACACATGAATGTAGTTGTTTGCAATAAATATGTTACAAATTATGCATAAACATGAAAATTAATATCAAATTTCTTGTTATCATAAAT
>JAMZAV010007884.1:0-35053 GCA_024449915.1 Sweltsa coloradensis | reverse complement strand
TCCATGAGAGGTATATATTTACTTTTTCACACTCTCTTTGGAGTAATAGGCCTATCTGTAGGCCTACAATGAATAATCAAGCTGAAATAAAGACGGCCATGTATAATCTTACATTCAAACGTTATATTTCTGGCAATTAATCTTACATGAGTGACTGTGATTGGTCGTTTTCATAGGCCCAATCAAACGTAAGAATTGTGTTGAATTGTTAGGCCTACATTCAGTATTCTGATTGGTCCCCTGTCACGGGGACGTTTCTATTAAAATAAATAAAGGACTTTCACCTGAAAAGGAGTTTTATTAATGTTTAAAAAAACACCTCGACGGGGATTTGAAGTTTGAACCAACGAACCCTCGCACAGAAGTCGAACACGCTACCATCCTGTTTTCCTGCCACACCGCACTGTGATAATGAGCTGCATATTCACATGTTTGGGTTGTTTTTAACTAGTTGAACGTAAGAATAGTTTCTTGCCGTTCGAACGTAAGAATATAGGCTAGGGCCTACACTCCGAATAAAGAATTATTATGCCACTGCATTTACCATCATGGTAAGGAACAAACTTAACATAGGTCCTACTGTAGAACAGAGGGCACTTTTTCGGTTTGGACGGGACAGTTTTTCTACTTGTTAAACGGAAAGGATTTCGGGTGCGCTCTTATCGATTAGGTATATCCTAGAACTAGCGCGCGTCTACACAACTAGGCGGAAAGTTCGACTAACCTAACGAAAGTACACCTTTAACATAAGTAGTGAAGAAAAACATTGTGATTCTGGAGTCCCCCAGGGGTCTATATTGGGACCTACGTTATTTTTGATATATGTTAACTTTATGTCAAAATGTCTTATATATTGCTTTATATTTTCTTATGCTGACGATACTGTTTTACTCGCGGTGCATTTTAATATTCGTGTTGCGCATGCTATGCTACAGTCTGACTTTACAGTCTTTTACGTTGGGAATCACGATAAAGAACTAGTAATTAACTCTTCTAAAACCAAAATTGTACATATATGCACACCCCACAACCAGGAAAAAGATTTTCCAATTAATATTATTTACTAGGAAAACGCTTAAGTCCCGCCGCATTGTTGGATGAGCGTAATTGGTGCATTGAGCTGCCATGTGTTATGCGAATTTTCTGTTGTTCTGTGGCAAAATCATTACTTAGTTGAATTTTTTTTTAAAATTAAATTAAATAAAATTAAAAATTAACTTAATTTTTTTTTTTTTTTTTAATTAATCGTAATTGTTAAAAAAATCGTAAAATTGCGATTTTCATAAGAAATAATTTCTCGATTGCGCTCAAATTTTACACTAATATATTAATTCATAAAATAAAGGTTCTGCGAAAAAAATTATTACGATCGGATAAAGCATGTAGGTGTTATAAGTCAAAGAGTT
The DNA here is from genome assembly GCA_024449915.1 of Sweltsa coloradensis. Lineage (NCBI taxonomy): Eukaryota > Metazoa > Arthropoda > Insecta > Plecoptera > Chloroperlidae > Sweltsa > Sweltsa coloradensis. Next base: position 33,647 of record JAMZAV010007884.1, on the reverse strand, counting down.
GTTTAAAAAAAGAAAAAACCTGTAAAATTTCGATTTTTATGATAAACATTTTTTTCATTGCGCTCAAATTTCACAAAAAATATCTAAATTCATAAAATAAAGATTCTGTGCAAAAATCATTAAAATCGGATAAAGCATGTAGGTGTTATAAGTCGAAGAATTTTTTTAAAAATTGACAAAAATCGTAAAATTGCGATTTCATGAGAAAAAAATTTTCGATTGCGCTCAAAAACGTGGCAGTTCTAAGTTCAGAGATTTCGAAGGCCTCAATAAAATTTCATCGCAATCGGTTTATCGGTTTAGCCGGAATCGTGTGGACAAACAGACAAAAATACAAAAAAAAAAAAAGAAAGAATAAAAAAACATTCCGGATTTTTTTCTCCAATGTAGTGAAATGGAATCTTCGCTTCGCTCGCTACGCTCATCCAATCACGATTTCAACGCATTCATACTATGGCTGAATTGACCGATTGTGAATGTATTGGGAAAATTGAATGTGTAAATACTTATGAGTACCTGGGATTAACTGTAGATAGGCACTTTTCGTGGAAATATCATATGATTAATTATGTAACAGACTTCGCTCTTGCTCCTCTCGGCTTTATATTCTAAAACATGTATTACCTTTTTCCTTATTTTTAGAACCGTGTAGGGCCTATCAATCATAGCCGAATCTTTGATTTTGTATGGCATTTTAGCTTGGGGCAATGCTTCCGGTGTCACATTCAAAGGGTTGAAGATTTACAAATAAAAATGTTAAAAATGGTAATGTGTGACTTTAAAACCGATTCTGAACTCTCCCGTAAACAAATATTTTCTTTTTGTAATGTGCTGCCAATATCTTCATTGTTTATATATAGATTTATATTACACTTCTATTTTAAATCAGATTTCAAGATTCCGTTAGACTCATGCAAGGATACAAGGCTAAAAGTGGCGGGGGCATTCAAAATCCCAATTTTAACAACAAATCTGGCCAACGTTCACTTTCTTACTCGGTTCCTTCTACGTTCAACTTGATGCCCTCCTCACTGAAAATCTTGTCTAACATTTCAAAAATTAAAACTGAACTAAAATCTTATCTTCTTTCTGACACCTTTTGACAATGTTTTCTGATTTATTTATTTATTTTTCTAAGCTCTTTGTTCTTTTTCTGTAATTTTTTGGATTTCACAAATTAACTGAATATGTCATGCAGCCATAGTACTATTTATACATACATGTTTTTCATGTTTATTTTGGTTATATGTTCCGTTCTCTGTATTGTCACCATCTTAAATAATTTATAAATTGTCTTTACCCCACAGTTAAGCCTTTTTCAGGCTTGTGGGTTTTTTGATTATTTTCTTGTTAGATTTATTTCTGTAGGCCTATGTAACATTAATTATTTATTTGTACAATTTTGCTATGTTGTATGAGTCATGTATGTTCTATGTTCTATGACAATAATAATAATAAAAAAAAAAATAACAAGGCAATATAGCAATGTTAACAAGGTGTTGAAAAACTGTCCCGTCCCAACCGAAAAAGTTACGAACAGAGTTGGTCCCTAGCTAAGGAATCTGTAACGACCAGCTAGCCTACCTACCTCCTAGTCCTACCTATCACTCCGAATGACATACGCTCACTCTGTATTAGGCGGAGGCCTATTGGTCTACCGCAACACTTTCTCCACGCGGTTTTCCAGCTTTCTTTGTAGGAGGTTAGGGTTGTGCAAAGCATGTTGGTTTAATTAAAATTTTTGGTAATTATGAAGAATCACTCGGTGGACCAGAATTTCTTTGGATGGCAATTTAAATGTTTGAATAGTGTAACTTACATGGTTTGTGGAGTGTAAGTCGGCGCACATTGATTTGAGTATGTTTTTTTGGCCATCGAAAGGTTTGTGTTGATTGACGTTTGACATAATGTTGATGTTTACGTTGTGAGAGAGTGTGCTGTATGTCAACTGGAGCAACGGAGAGGTGGGGGAATGACGTATTACAGTGCTGGCAACTAAAGCCTTTGTATTTTTTGGGGGATTGACTGGTTTTCCTGAGTTATAGCGATTCATCGGAATGAGGTGTGTGTTCGTGTGTTTGTGGTTTTGTTGTTGGGTCTGAGTTGGAGTCCAGGGGCAGATCCCTGGTGGGGGTTGGGGGCAGCGCCCCCCATTCAGTTGTGCATCAAATTTAATTTTGGAATTCATAGTAGTTGATAGCACTGGTTTAGGCTGGATTTGAGTTCGAAGATTGCAGAGTGTGGAGGTGATGGTTTGTTACGTGTTGTTAGTGTCTGTTGTTTTGTGTTTTATTTTGTAAACACTTGTGTGCGCCTGTTTAAAAATCATTTAAAATTACCGTACTCTGTTATTATGGTGGTTCTAGTGTTTATTCAACAAAAACAGGATTAAAAACATCGCTGAGTAACCCTTCACTTTTACCAAATTTTTAATTTAAGGGAAACAAAATATGTCAAACCACCGGACTTTGCGCAAACCCTAAGCCCCTATTCTATAAGCTATAATTACTGTGCTTGTTATTTACTCCCTCTCTCTCAGGAAAGGGTACCCTACATAACTAGTAGTCTAGCAACAACCTGAACCATGAATTAAGAGCAATGTAGCTCGTTTGTGTTGTCCTGAATATAAGCCTGGTACCCTTTTTTTTATTATTTAAGTCTCAAAGTCCCTTGCCAGCTAATATTTGCACGTGTTTTTTAATATTTCAACAAGAAAAGTTAAGGGGCGGGCTTATATTCAGGGTCGGCCTATATTTGACAGTCGGCACAATACGGTATATTGGCCTAACCAGGAAAGTTTGGATGGATAGGCCCAGGGTGCGAATTGACGGGGGGGATGGGGGGGATTTCCCCCCCTCTGGTAATTTCATCCTGGCTCTGTTTTACTGAAAGGTATCCCTGCGGGGATGGCTAAATCCCCACCTCTGGATTCCCATCTCATCTCATAACATATCAAGTGACTTTTTCTCGTAATGTTAGTAAATAATGCGTCAATTTACACATATTCCTTTCAAAATAATACCTACCTCAGATTGCTTCTTATACCATCTAGAGGGCAATATAATACCCCAAATATTTTCCTCAGATCACTTCTAAGGCCATCTCGATTGCAATAATGACCCAAAAATGTTTATCAGATTGCTTCTAAGGCCATCTTGAGAGCAATAATACCCCCAAATATTTTCCTCAGATCGCTTCTAAGGCCATCTCAAGGGCAATAATACCCAAAAAAAAATTCGCCTCCGGCGGCTGGGGCTTTGCCCCAGTACCCCGGTTTGCCAACGAAACTACTATTCTTAGCCATCCCTCCCTCTGCAAAGTCGTTATTTCGCACCCTGGATAGGCCCTTACCGTAGGAAATTTTGAATTCTACGACTAGGCCTATTCAGCTACTGGTACCGTAAGACTAATGCTGTGTTTTCTATGAATTCGTAGAACTGCTGGGGATTCGCTGTACCTTATCCTGGGTCTGCCGAAAACAGCAACTGCAGATGATGTCAAGAAAACATACCGGAAACTTGCCCTAAAGTTTCATCCTGATAAGAATCCAAACAATCCTGAGGCAGCAGATAAGGTGAGTAAATATCTAGGGTAGGCTTGATTTGATTTTCTTTGTTTAGGCCTAGAGCACTAAGCAGGGAATCATGAAGGTAAAAGACCCCACCAATATTAGCCCTCTCGCTACCGTAAGTTGGTGTTCACTATAGTGGACATCAACTTTCAAAATTTATATCCGGGTAAAAGAAATTTTTTCAATTTGACCCCAATAAAAAAAAAATCCGAGCATTAAAAATAAAATAGGGCTACTTTTTTCCCATCCTGATTAGATGAAAAGTGCCTTTTTAGAGAAAATCCAAAATACACATCAGCAAAGGCTAAAAATGGGAAAATTTGTTTTTTTTCCCGGAAAAATAATAGGCCCTATATTTCTAGTATTGCTACCATTTGATACAAAAATGTAAGTAGCCTGTAAAATATAGGCTAGGCCTATGCAAAAAATTCAGAAAAAAATCTTGTTTAGGAATGTAGGCCTAGGCGTAGGGTCAATGGGGGTAAGTGTGGTTTGGGGGTAAGTGTGGCATCTGCTTATAAGTGTTCAGGGTTGCCCTTTTGGTAAATTTTTATTTTATTAAAGTAGTAACTAGACTTTTTTATACTAAAAAAAAAATTGGGGGCCTCCCACAAGAACTAATCCTAAATTTTAAATTTCAAAGAAAAAGCACCTTCGCTGGCTTAACTAAGTGCAATTCTACGCAGACCTTGCAATAATTAGTTATATTCTGCAAATATTTTTTAAAAATTTATGTCCACTGTTGTGCTTATTGGTTAATGTGCCTATGTAATAATGGGGGGGAAAAAAATCCAAAAATTTCAAATTTGCTTGGTGCAAATTTAGGTGCCACACTTACCTCAGTATTTTTACATACCGGGGCAAGTGTGGCAACATTGTATTAGATGGCGGTGGACATAGCTGCACATTAGTTGGCTGTATTGACATACTTGATGGCCACAGAAGAATAAGAAGAGTGGTATCAACTCATCCCATGTTTGCAAGAAAAAAAAAAAAGCAAAAAAAAAAAAAAAGTTGATAAAAAGTGTAAATGTTGCATTGACTTAGCAGAAGTTATTACAAAAGATGACTATTTAGCTAATCTGAAAATAAAAAAAGAACTTGTCATGAAGAAGGGCAAAGATAAGCCTAAGGCTTCCAAAAGCAAGAATAAAAGTAAGCCCGCAGGTAAACAAACTGAGCGTAGGAAAGACATAGGACGTAGGGCATGCCTAGTCCAGGTATCAGAAAGTGACGATGAAGACACTCCAATGAGTATTTCATCGGACAACAGTTGTTTCGATATAGGTCTAGGTGATCCGGTTGTTCTATTTCCCAGTTCCAAATTTGTTGTGAATGGGGCATTTGTGCTAGTCGAATACCTGGGAGGCAAGCGAAAAGAATCAAAATATCGGTATGTATGCATTGTACAACCGGGACTTGATAATGAAGATGAGCTTAAAGTAATGGGTCTACGTGCTACAGACCACACCAAAATAACTTTTGCACCAGGTAGAGAAGGATTATCATATCAATCTTGCCCAGGTGTTGGGCATTTTACCCGCCCCAGATATCACTTGTGTAGGTTCAAGAGTACGCTACTCTTTCCCATGGCCCAGTGGATACAAATGAGCCAATGTAAGAGAAAAAAAAAGCACAATGCATAATTTCATGTTATAATAGCCTACTAAAAATGCATTGTTCTAGTTAGCTTATGTCATAGGCCCTACTCATGTGTAACTTATACTAGGAAAACGCTTAAGTCCCGCCGCGTTGTTGGATGAGCGTATTGGTGCATTGAGCTGCCATGTGTTATAAGGATTTTCTGTTGTTCTGTGAAAAAATTATTACTAAGTTCAAATTTTTTTAAATTAAATTAAATTTAATAAAAAATAAACTTAAATTTTAATTTTTTTTAATTAATCGTAATTTTAAAAAAAGAAAAAAATCGAAAAATTGGGATTTTTATAAGAAATAATTTCTCGATTGCGCTCAAATTTAACACTAACATATTAATTCATAAAATTAAGGTTCTGCGAAAAAATCATTACAATCGGATAAAGCATGTAGGTGTTATAAGTCTAAAAATTGTTTAAAAAAAGAAAAAAACCCGTAAAATTTCGTTTTTATGATAAATATTTTTCAATTGCGCTCAATTTCACAAGAATATCTTAATTCATAAAATAAGGTTCTGTGCAAAAATCATTAAAATCGGATATAGCATGTAGGGTTATAAGTCAAAGAAATTTTTAAAAAATCAAAAAAAAATCGTAAAATTGCGATTTTCATGGGAAATAATTTTCCGATTGCGCTCAAAAACGTGGGCAGTTCTAAGTTCAGAGATTTCGAAGGCCTCATAAAATTTCATCTCAATCGGAGTATCGGTTTTAGCCGGAATCGTGCGACAAACAGACAAAAATACAGAAAGAAATAAAGAAAGACAAAAAAAAAAAAAAACATTCCGGATGTTTTTTCTCCAGTGTAGTGAAATGGAATCTTCGCTTCGCTCGCTACGCTCATCCAATTATAACACTTTTTATGTTAGTAAAAACCTTTAAATGACATGTGCGTAGTTGTAATTAAGACTGTATTTGTTTATAATAACCAGTAAAACCATCATACAAGTCTAGTTTTATTTTTATTTTTAGTAGCTCTAGGTATAACCTGTAGCCACATTTACCCCAGCAAAATCCTGCATGATTTACTTCATAAACAAAGTGATGCCACACTTGCCTCATAAGCCGCCACACTTGCCCCAAACTGCGGGGCAAGTGTGGCGGCGCACTTTTTATGTAACTTTTTTTTATTTTCCCTTTGTTTTACAAAGTGCCTTTGTTATATTTAACACTTTAGTTGAAAACATTACAAAGTTCTTAGATTTCAAATTTGAAAGTATTAGGTCAACATTAACCAAGGAAAACTAACCATCAAAGTCAAACTTTTTTTTTCATGCCACAGTTACCCCCATTGACCCTACATCTAATTTACATAGGCCTAGGCCTATTTACCGTAGGCCTACTTAAAATGAAGATTAATTCAAAATCAAAAATTTCCCAAAATTCCTTAAAAAACACGAAAAAAATATTTGAAAAACACTAAAAATCTTGAAAAATTTAACAAGTAGCCTAGGCCTAGGCCTATTTTGAAATTGCTTAAAATAACTTAATTTTGAAAAATTTAATCTGGTAGTGAAAGGGTTAGGCTAAACCTGTAAACAATGCACAATTACAGTTTTTCAAGATTTCGTATCTCAAGAACTCTGCTAAATATTCCTAAAAGTGATTAAGGACAGTGATGTTGAGTTGTCGGGAGGCTTTCGCAACCAGTAGAGGAGTTTTGAATTATCTTTAGGCTGTTTCATCGGGTTGATGATGACTGAGGTACCGTACTCCTCGACACCTCGTCACCCATGTTGGTGGCTTCTTCAAGACTGATTGGATGATGCGAAGGGAAGACTTCAATTTCACTGACCCCTCAAAAAATTTAGCTCCAATGTTTTTTTGTTTGTTTGTTTTTCTGTCTGTTTGTTTGTTCGCACTCTACCGGGCAAACGGCATATATGCGATCTTGATGCAAATTGGAGGGGACCTTCGAAATCTCTGAACTTAGACCTGCCACGTTTTTGGGTACAATCAAAAAAATATTTCTCATGAATATCGTACTTTTACGATTTTTCCCGATTTTTATTGCGATATTTTCTTGTCTTTAGGCCGATTCTGACCAAATGGGTGGGGTTACAACGTTCATATTTTACATGGACATTAAGGTAATGGTGATGTATTGCTTTTTGAAAGAAAAAGTTGAAAAAGTTAGCCAGAATCCATAGAATAAAGGATTTAATTAATTTGAGTTTTTTTTAAGGTTTATAGGCCTAATAACAAGTAACAAATAACAATAGAAACTTGACAACAATCACCTACAATGCATTCAAAAAGAACTTGCAAAGGTAAAGTAGTCCCACGCAAACTAAAAACTTACAAAAAAGCTCATCCATCCATCAATGCGACTAAAAAAAGCTTTCGCGAAGCTGCCTAGTAATAGGAAATAATTCGGTTGGGATGGGTCCAAAATAAATCATGTTTTTCACTAAAATAGTAGGTAGGGCCTAAGTTCAAAATATGCAAAAACGGAAAACGTGAAAAAATTTTACTTGCTCTTATTTATTTATTATTTGGACAACAAATAACAATACAAAGTACAGTTTAAAGTTTATAACAGTTTTCACCGTGTAGTCCATTTTTGCTAAACATAGACTAGTTGTTACATAAGTATTAATATAATAATATAGGTACGTATTTTACAAAATAGTATAGGCCTATAGCCATTATATGGTACCTCCTACTAATAATAAAATATAGCAATTATTAGGTAGTTCTGTCTGTCATAAAGTCTTTTATGCTGTAGTATGCCTTTTGTTTTAGGAATTTAGTTAGTTCATTTTTGAATTTGATGTGTTCTGTTATGTTTTTTATTGATTGGGGGAGTTTATTGAATAGAGTTTTATTCAAATAATCAGAGTTTTTTTGACCTAGGTTTGTACGATATTGGTTAAGATGGAGGTTATTTTTGTTCCTTGTGTTGTGGGTGTGTATGCCACTGTTGAGTGTGAGAGTGTGGATGTTTTTTCTTATGGCTAAATTGTAAGTATACCTAGGTCCTAAGCCTAAAGGACTTTCGTTTATAATAGTAGACCCTTATTACGTCGGTTAAAGGTTTTGAAGTTTTTTTGTTACTAAAACAGCCAAAAAAAAGGATGATTTTATTTTGGACCCCACAACCAAAAGTTCTTGATGATGTATTGATGGGATATTATATTTCTATTAGGAATTACTTCTGGTTTAAATTTTTTTTACCTGTTCTTCGATACTACTAGCCTCTTTCTTGACATAACCATTTAATGGTTATATCTGTTATATTTTTGGTTATTACCGGTAGGCCAATGCAATGTTTTGAAATTTACGTTCCGAGCCCGGGGGTTGCATTTGCAACTTACGCGCGGTACCGGTATCTGAAATGCGTAAATGTCGTTATCAAGAGGTAGAACTTGCTGTTCCAAGCAATATACTTTTATGTTATTTTTGATATTATCCCACTAGTGCCTACTAAATAACCGAAAAAATGTTGGCCAACCCAAGTACTACTTAGGAAACATCTAGGCCTACATGGTATTTCAAAATGGTTGAACTTCTAACCTAATTTTCCGAGACACTTACAATAGCAAGAAAATTATAATATTAGGTACCGGTACCTAGGTATCAATGTTTATTTTGATCATATCTTTTTTCAAAACGATTGTAGAAAGATAGCCTACATCAAAAGTGGATTTTACCAATGTAATAGGACCTAGGCCTAATGATGTTTACCATATGGTAATTAATTAGACGGTAATATTGTCGCCTCAAGTGGAGCCAGCTGGCCTTTGACGTATCTTTGCGGTGGACGGATACTATACCTCCTAGCCTTTATCACTGCATTTATGTTCATGCAATAAAATAAAAAAAACATTTCTTAAGTAACAAAAATTAATTTTTCAGATTGCGGTAGGGCTATGTCAGTGTAGTCAGCCTAATTTCTTATGCTGGTCCCAAAATATTTTTATTTGTGATTCGATCTTATGCCCTAGCATCTTTGTGGAAAACTAATTTGTGACAACACATCAAATTATCGATGCCGCGCAACTTATTCACGGTGAAAAATATCTTGAGAATCATCTTGCCTATTATATTGATATGCTACTTCAACGCCACCATTGTCCATTGGACCATTATACATACGAATCCCACATTATTGGATATCGCTACCCCAAAAGTGTAAGCTAGGGATGAGAAGGTTGGCCTAGAGGTTATTAAATTTGTCTTATTATGGTTAGTAAATTTAACCAAAACAAGTACAAATTTTGTTTTAAAAGGCCCTTTTTGACTGGTGCACAAGTAATCTGTCTAGAATCTAGACAGTGCCAGTGGTGCTATATTTTTACTGCTTGCTGCTGATAAGTGACACTCTAGACAGGCAGGCCACTTGATTCCGAGTCAGTTCAATTCTTATAGGTCTGGCCATCACAGAAACTCGGGATTGGTCTCCCCAGATTGAAAAAGTATCGTCTAAGTTGAGAAGTCGTTGCTTCATGCTTAGAAAGTTGAAACAAATTGTAAATTTGCAAACTCTGCTAGTGGTATATTACGCTCACATCCACTCAAATATATCATACGGACTAATGTTCTGGGGCGCCTCATCGCAGGCAATCCGCGTCTTTTGCCTTCAAAAGCGGGCCATGAGAATCATGGTCAAGCCAATAGGAGAAAATCCTCTAAAGAATTATTTAGAAATCTAAAAATACTGACTCTTTCATGTATAAATCCGTATTTAAATCTGTGTACTCTTTGTTCACAATAATCCTGAATGGATTCCCCGCAATTCACAAATTCATCACCATATTGGCACTTGCTCGCAAAACAACATTCACATCGACTCTTTCAACACATCCAAGTTTACCAAAGGACCATTGGCTCTATGCTCAGCCCTCTATAACAAATTACCATCAGACATCAATCTCATAAATACAAGCAGGCACATAATAATTTTTAAGGCTAGAGAAAAATAATTTCTGCTTGACAAGTGCTTTTATTCTATTGATGAATTTGTAAATGAGTATGACGGACTAAACTAAACTAATAGGCCTATAGGGGCTACAGTCTTTATTATGACAACACCACGCACTATGCCTTAGGTATGTTAATATGCTTGTTAGTAGGCCTACATATTATGTTTTGTCAACTTGTCTAGGCTATGCATCTCTATTCTCTATTGTCTTTACAATTTTTGTTTAAACAGTTTGTTTTTGTTTTTTTCTTTCTCCATATTCTTTGTCTTAACCATGGTCTTAACACTCAACTACCCTTTTATGACTTATTACTTTTGTTCTAGACTGAATTCCATTTTTTGTAGGCCTACATTCATCCTTGATATTAATAATATTAGTTATTGCAATTAAAATTAAAATTATCCATTGCACTATCCCTCTTTACAGAGAATTGTGTTATACTGATACCATGTATTTGACCAATGAATAACATAACATAACATAACATTTCTTAACGGTTGCAAATGGGCCCTTCCGCCCGGTGGCAACCACTCACTCCCCCCAGACCTAATTACTGTCCCCCCTAAAAACGATCTAAATTCCCTTGAAGACCCACTACCTACAATATCCCCCGGCAAGTCATTCCATTCCCTAACAGTTCCTTTCATGAAACCATACCGACCCAGATCCGTTCTTACTACTTGACGCTGGAACTTCCATGAATGATCCCCCCCTTCCCCTGTAAAGCCCCTCTTGTAGCCTATTGCGGATGTCCCCCCACCCCCTACTTCCCCTAGCCGCCCTGTAACATATTGCACAACCTACCTCCCTTCTTCTTCCCTCTAATGACTCCCACCCCAACTCTCCTAACATTGCAGTGACACTGTCATATAGTACTCTCTCTACATTCCCCTTATCATCCTCTTCCCACCGCCACCGCCTAACCTTTCCCGTAACCCTTCTTGCCGCCTATATAGGTAGGCCTATATAGGCCTACCTTACTTATAATGTTTTTTTCCTCAATATCTTGCATTGTACGGATTTTTCTTCTAAACCATGTCCGTTGTTTAAGTATCTTGACTGCCATGGTACCAGTCTCTTTTATCTTCCCCAGACCTTACGAGTCTAGACCTTACATTGACTGATATAACGACAAGATAAGCAAGATCATTAAGAGTCTCGGCCAATTAGTAGGCGTATTGAAGTGTGAGGAAAAAGAAGCCCGTCTACTGGAAAACCAGAAAATGCATGAAGGCCCAGTAAGCCAAAAATGCGAGCATATAAAAAGAAGAAGAAGTAGGCGTGTTGATGACAAAACCATTGTTAGCAAAATCTCACTTTGTTCAGGCTAATAAATTAGTTTTAGTTTTCATGTCACCTAGAAGGATGAACAAAAACTTGTATTTTAGTTAGCGAATAAACTCTTAGTGTCCCGTGCCTATCGTTCATTACTCTAGGCTTGCGAGGACACTCAATTTTTTTTAAATTTAATTCTATTATGTTTTCTTATGTGTGGCTCTTTGATCTTGTTGTTAGCGTATCTGCTTCCAATGCAGAAGGTCCAGGGTTCGATTCCCGCCGAAGTCACAAGTTTTTTAACTTCTGATTTGGACTTAAGTCCATCAGTTCTTGTCTTAGGAGTTTGTAAACGGTGACTTTGGAGCCGTCCTACCAACAAAGCACATAATAAATTCAGAGTTGTTTTGAATCGGCCTTGTTAATTCTGGCGTTGATCCGTGGGTGTTCGCACTGTCCATACCACTGATTGCTATATTTCCTATTAAAAATATTGATCTTTGGTTGGTTATCGCTCACTCGTCGATTGCGTCGGGGCGTACAGGATTGGCTTAGTCGCTTTGATTTACTGTCCCCCACTGAAAATCAGTTATTTAACTGAGTGGGTAGACTCTAAATACAATTTATTTATTTTAATAGGTACAATTGGGCCTGTGTATCATAACATAGATAGAGGCCTAGTCCTAGTCTTTTTCCTTCCGAGGTATCTCTAGGTATATGTAGGCGAGGCCTACAGTGTTCTCTTCAGGTTCTGACCGTTGGGTGCTTTGCCCAGCATAGATCTTCACTAGGTACTAAAAATATAAATATATATTGACGGGGTTAGAACCATAGTGGACTATCTCACAACAGCAACATTTTGAGATAATGAGCCCAAAGTGTTTCCGGCCGGAGTGTAAATTCAACATACTTTGCTACCATTTATTGATTTTAATACCTACGTTCAAAACTACTAGTCTACTATGCCAATTTTTTTAATCAATAATAATAAATAATTGGATGAGCGTAGCGAGCGAAGCGAAAACTTCAATTTCACTGACATTTCAAAACATTTAGCTCCAATGTTTTTTTTTTGTCTGTTTGTTTGTGTTTGTTTGCACGATTCCGGGCAAACGGCATATAGCGATCTTGATGGAAATTGAAGGCGACCCTTGAAATCTCTGAAATTAGAACGTGCCACGTTTTCGGGTACAATCGAAAAAAAAAATATTTCTCATGAGTATCGCAATTTTAACGATTTTTTTCGATTTTTAGTGCGATATTTTCGTGACATTTGGTCCGATTCTGACCAAACGGGTGGGGCTACAAAGTTCATATTTTACATGGACATTAAGGTTATGGTGATGTAGTACCTTGTGAAAAATAAAGTTAAAAAAGTTAACCAGAATCCATAAAATAAACGTACCTACTTTTATGATTTTTTCGATTTTTAGTGCGATATTTTCGTGACATTTGGTCCGATTTTGACCAAACGGGTGGGGCTACAACGTTTATATTTCACATGGACATTAAGGTTATGATGATGTAGTACCTTTTGAAAGAAAAAGTTGAAAAAGTTAGCCAGAATCCATAGAATAAAGATTTTAATATGAGTTTTTTTTTAGGTTTATAATAACAATTAACAAGTACTTAACATTAGAAACTCGACAACAATCACCTACAATGCATTGAAAAAACACTTGCAAAAAAAAATTGTCCTACGCAAACTAAAACTCACAAAAAAAGCTCATCCATCAACGCGATGGACTTTAGCGTTTTCCTAGTTTTAAAAAAAAGTTTGGCACACAAGTGTGGGATAGCCCTTTATAACATTAACAAAAACATCATCCTCAGTTTTGCAGTTTCCTATTGCCCGTTTTATGAAGGGATACAAGTATGAATATGGCATAGCCCACAATGACATTTAATTAAGGACATTTCCTTCTATTCGAAACCATTTCTAACTTAATTTGAGATTTTGTGTAGTATGGCCACTATTGTTCTTACTTCTAACCCCTTCAATAACAAAACATAGTTCTTCGTATAACAATTATAAGTAATAACCTATTACTTGGGTTGATACTTGATAGTGCCTAGAGGCTGGTTTAGTGTTGGGTGGGGAAAGATTGATAGAAGATTGGTAATAAGTAACCTATTGATAATTTATTAATTTCATTTATTGGAAAACACCCTAAACTACTAGACCTAACAACTAAAGTGAGTGTCAAAACATGTATTTTAACTACCTATTAAAATCTATTGTAGAGCTAAACAAATGTATCCAGTGCCAAGCTCCAAACTCTGTTTTTATATGCTGCTACCAACCACTATCTGTCAATGGTTTTTGAATAGGATTGACTTATCTTCTGATAATAACTGAAAGTAGGGTTAGTTTGATAGAGATGTTGAATACTGGGTAATTCCTCTTTCTCTGATATGGCATCTACATCCTCATTGGAAGTGTACACATAGCTTCCTGTCAGTTTCGTTAAATTGCATCATGTACTAGATGTCATTGCATATTTTATCAGCTGTTATCAGTTTACTTGGAAAACGTTTTAAACATAATCTTTCGTCATAGTAGAATAACATTGTTCTTGAATCTTGGCGCTAGCTAAAGTTTCCTGTGAAGTCTGTTGAGATAAGACTTGTGTCATGTAGCCCATGTATGAGTTATTACTTGGCTTATTATCTTGAATCTGTTATCTGTGCACTGTTCGTTATGACTAGGACTCAGAAAATACCTTTCAACATTTTCTTCTCATATCTAAGAAATTATCATAAATTATGGTTGCTACATGAGTAAACTATTTCAGCTAGTTTCTTGTTTCCCTGCATGGACCAAAATGAGTTTACGCTCTTTACAATGGCAATTTACAAAGTATGTTAGGTATTTATCAATTTCATTAATCGGGAAACACTCCCGTAGCTGTAGTGTAATAATGGTTTCATATAAATCAATTAAAAATTAACAAATCCATTTCAGGGGGGTTCTTTCTTTCTTCATTCATCATCATCATCATCATCATCTCTTCATCATCATTCTCATCATCACATTTTTTAGTATCTATCACATTACATTGCGTAAACCAACAATTTATCAAAATAGTTAAATTGTTGATAAAAATACAAGTTATTACAAACTTGTACTTTTTTTTAAAGCTAAAACCCATACATTTGCACCCACCCACATACACAAAAACGGTAAAATTGGACATTGTTTTTTAACTATTAAAATTAATAACAAAAATCATATCAGGTCACCAAAAATCTAAAATACATCTACAATGTATACCCTTTTGGCACCGGCTCAAATTGTAACAATAATAAAAACATAAAAAAAAATGGTCAAAATTTAACCGTAATGCAATCCTATTTTTCACCATAAATCACGCAATCTCGCGTTTTTTAAAAACGTTTAAAAAATATTATACAATTAGAAATTTTTTTTCTTTTAAACTCATCATTTGATTGTCTCCCCCCTTACGGGGTTTAAAAAAAAATGTCTCTGCCCCCCAAAATAGTGTCCTGACCTCAATTTCTCATTAGGTAAGAACCCTTTTTTCCAATTCCAGCATTTTCCAAACCCACATTCCTAGTATCCCCTCCCCAGCTACCCACAACCACTGCTTAAACCACTTTAAAACCCCCGGGCTTTAAGCTTTTCGGCTGGGCGTTTTTCCTGTTTTGAAATCTCGACACTAACACGTCGTCGGGGTTTCGGGGGTACAGAAACGTCCACTATACGCTTTTTTTTGTTATGATTTTCGTAAAAACTAGATCAGTTTTTCCCCTCAATCGCAATTTGGAATTTTCTGATTAACTCGATTGTTTTTGCCTGATTCCTGGGATAGCCTTAAACTAATCTGTTCAACACAGCATTATGCCTCTCTGTCCTGCACATATGATACGACACGAGTTAAAAAACATGTGGAAAAGTTTCTGCCCAAGTCCCCAACCGGCGACAGTTAGTGGGAGCATTTCCGTACCCCCGGGTACCTTTAGCCCCACTGTATTAAACGCCCCTTTTTGTAACAAACCCCCAGTCCAGAACCGTGAAAATCGCCCTTTTGCATAAAAGGGTTTTACAGCCGAGATTTCTAGAATGTCTATACCCTTTTCCCCTGTCGGCTTTCGAAGAAGTCTTTCTTTATATTTGACGGGACCATTTCTTGTTGGGTTGCCAAAACCGCGAGCCTTTGGCGGTATAATCCTATCGGGTGTCCGATTTGGCATATTTATTGTAATGCTATCTCCCTCTTCCCTCACTGTACCCCCACTAAACCCCAAATCGTGTTTGTAGCCTTCTTGTAGCTTACTGCTCTATCCAAAGGGAAACGAAGTCATTACTTCTACCTCCCAATCCCAACCTCTTCCAAAAGGAACTAAAACAGTCGGGACCTAGTTCTCTCCCAAACGTTTCCTAACTACCTCCTTTAGTGAGGACCCCCAAATATCCTTACAAAGTGGATCACTCCGAAGAAGCCGAAACGGTGGCTACCGCCCCCCACATCTACAGAGTCATTAGTTGGAAACGGCTCACCCCCTCTGCCAGGCATGTACACCACCTCTGCGCTGGCCTCGAGGGAGTGATACCACCGTTTCGCGCCGCCTTCATTTTGGGGTCAAATTAAAAAGGCAGCTTTTCTCATCCCTCCCCCACCTTTATAAACTAAAGCCGTGGGAGAAAAAGTCCTTACGGCATCTAACTTCTGCAGGGTGCAAACGGAAAAACAAAAAATTTTTGTAGGCTTCACACATTCCCCCGTTCACTACTGGCTTTTTTGGACTCTAATCCTAGGAAGCCCAGATCGGGGTCGCCCCCCCCATCTTTAAATTTTTTCATTGGGTACCTTGTATAGGAATAATTGGGAAAGCGTACTCGGTTTTTCTGCAGTCGATACTTAGCGAGCCCCTTTTTTTGGTTAAATGTCATTTCCTCCCCCTTTGGGTTTGCTCCCCCTCCCCTCAAAGACGTCGTGAGCCTTCTTTTTTAAGCTGCTAAAACAAAGTCAGGGCATGGGCCGTATGGAAATCATTGCTATAATTTCAGCCCCAAACTATCACTTAAGTTGGAATCGCTCTAATATTGGCTCAATGCTAATTAAACGAATTGGGTTTAGCGGGGCACCCTTTTTCCTCCAGTTTTGACTCAATATCATTTGTATACCTTGACCTTTTCTAACTCTAGAAACACTTCCATGGTACTGCACTTATCCTAGAACGTCTTCAGGTACGCCCATTTTTCTTTTTCCTCCTTCTTCTCGTTGGTACTGACCCAAAGGCATTTAAAAAGATCAACCCAGCTGCATATACCTCTTTATTGTCCTTCGGGCGTTGTCATTATAGTTTTGGCGGAAAAAATTTGCTCTAGGCTCCCTCAAATTTCCCTGAACCCTTTTTGCTTTGGGAAAAATGATGTTGTTACTAGATCCCGGGTTCGTACCTTCCTCCCAGGTTTCCCCGCTATAGTTTGCTCATGTTGTCCTAAGTAAGGGGTCGCCTTTGGACAAGTCACCCTACCCCCTTTTTCCCCTTGTAAATTAGCACAGTTCTTGACTTTTTCCTGCCGTGAATTCGTTTTGACTTAAGGAAAATGTTAAAGATCCACATAATAAGTTGCTTTCACTATCTATTTTTTTTCAAGAAACTATATTTTTAAAATTGGCCCCGGGCCTGAGTTTTCATGCAAAAGGGGGTGATTTTATCTCCCCTGCTGTTAGGGCGGGTTATCTCATCTCCAGTATTTTTCCGAATAAAAATTTTGGGAAAATTATGTTGGGGGGGGTTCCAGTTATATCGGGATTTTTGCAGTTTTAAAGTAATCTTCCACCTTTTTTTTTGTCTACGTACGATGGGAAGAACCTTGCATTATTTCCCTCAAATGCTTTTTTTTACTCCCCGGTACGCTTTTGAAACCGTTTGCATCATTCCCATTGAACTGCTGCCCTTTTTTGCTTTTGGGGGGCAGCTCCCTGTCGCCCATCGATGGTTTCGTCTGCTTTTTTGATCGGACTAGGGTTGCGGATGTGCGCTCTTTTTGCCTTTCTGGAACACCATTACCCCGCTTTCCCCCCTCACAGACCGCATTTTCCCCGGGTTGTTACCACGATTTCCGGGTTGCCCGATGACACCTGGTGTGGCGTACCCCTCATTTATCCTTCTTCTCGTCTGCAAGGGTTTGTATTTCTGCA
The DNA here is from genome assembly GCA_024449915.1 of Sweltsa coloradensis. Lineage (NCBI taxonomy): Eukaryota > Metazoa > Arthropoda > Insecta > Plecoptera > Chloroperlidae > Sweltsa > Sweltsa coloradensis. The sequence goes on along the minus strand of JAMZAV010007884.1, from coordinate 16,048 downwards.
TAACCTCTGCCATCTCCTTTCAATGGCCCCCATCCTTCCTCGTAGCTCTTTCAGTCGACTTATCACCTTGCAAGCTGCTTTCTGGGCCAATCCGCATTATATCATTAAGGCTTGATGATTTTCTTATGGGATTATTTTGTAAGTTTGTATAGGGATTTATCTTCATTATGGTCGTGGTTTTTGACAGGGAGACTCAATGGTTAAGTTCCGATAGTTTTACTTTATTGGAGTTGATCTTATTCTGATCGATTAAATGATCATTGCTGTATATTGCATATTTTATCAGCATGACATTACTGGAAAACGTTCTTTAAACATAATTTTCGTCATGTTACATTGTTCTTGAATTGCGCTACTAAGTTCCTGTGTCCTGTGAGAAAGGCTATGTGTCATGGCCGAGTATAGTTCAATTAAACTTTGGTTGATTATCTTAAATCTTGTCTTGAACTGTATGACTGGCATGTGGGAAACCCCGTTTAAACATTTTCTTCTCCATGTCAGGGATTATATTTAGATCTCCTGGACATGAGTTAACATTTCTATTTCTTGTTTCCCTGCATGGGACAATGAGTTACGCCAACAATGGCAATTTCAAGTATGTGGTTTATCAATTTCTCATATCGGGCAACATCCCTGCTGTCAGTGGGATATGTTTTACTTCAAATCTTAGAATTAACAATATCCATTTCAGGGGACATTATGATATCTTCAAGATCGTCTATAATCATCATCATCATCATCATCATCATCATCATCATCATCATTTATTAGTATCTATCACATTACATTGCGTCAACCAACAATTTATCAATAATAGTTGAAGTTGTTGATAAATATACAAGTTTTACAATATTTACATTTTTTAAAGCATAAAACACCATACTATTTGCACCGCACCACCAGCATACACATAAAACGGTAAAATTGGCAATTGTTGTTAACTATTAAAATTAATAACAAAAATCTATATCAGGTACACACAATAATACTAAAAAGTACATGCATACAATGTATACTCCTTTGCACCGCTCAAATTGTAACAATAATATATATACATACAAAACAAATAGGTCTAAGATGAACCGTAATGTCAATCCTATTTTTACACCATAAATCACGCAATCTCTGCGTTTGTTAAAACGAAATTAAAATATGTATACAATTAGTATTTTTTTCTTTTACGTCATCAGTTGTATTGTCGATGCCCAGTTACATGTTCAATAAAAATGTCTCTGCTCCACCGGATAGTGTCACTGACCATCAACTTTCTCATTAGGGTAGAGTACCTTTTTCCAATTCCAAGCATCTTCACAACCCGATCATTCCTAGTATCCCACGATCCCAGACTACCCCACAAACCCCTGCTTCAACCACAGTTTCAAACCCCTGGCTTCTAAGCACTTCGGCATGTGGCGTATACTTCCTGATCTTGTAATCTCGAGCAGCTAACAAGGCGTCGTTGTGGTTCTCGGCGGGTACAGTAACGTCCACTATACAAGCTTTCTTTGTTATGATGTTCGTAATAACTAGATCAGGTCTTTCCCTCAGATCGCAATTTGGAATCTTCTGATTAACTCGGATTGTGTTTGCCTGATTCCTCGGAATAGCCTTAACTAATCTGTTCAACACAGCATTATGCCTCTCTGTCCATGCAGCAGTATGATATCGACACGAGTTCAAACATGTGGTAAAGTTTCGTGCCCATAGTCACACCGGCGACAGTTAGTAGGAGCATTTCCGTACCTCCGAGTACCATTTAGCCCCACTGTATCTAATCGCGCCTTTGTAACAAACCGCCAGTCACAGAACCGTGTAAATCGCCCAGTTTTACATGAATGGTTTACTAGCCTGAGATTTACTAGAATGTCTATACACCTTTCCCTGGTCTGGCTTTCGAAGAAATCTTTCTTTTTTAGTTGTGACGAAGACCATTTCTTAGTTGGTTAGCCAATAGCCGCGAGCCTTTGGCGGTATAGTATGCCTATCGGGTGTCCGATTTGGCATATTTATTGTAATGGCTATCTCACCTCTTGCCTCACTGTACCCCCACTGACACCCAATGCGTGTTTGTAGCCTTCTTGTAGCATTACGTGCTCTAGTCCAAATGGAACTGAAGTCATTACTTCTACCTCCCAGATCACCAACCATGCTTCCCGAAAGGAACTGGCAACAGTCGTGGACCGTAGGTTCTCTACCAATACGTTTCCTAACTACCTCCTTTAGTGAGGACCACGCAATATCCTTACAAAGTGGATCGCTGGCCGTAAGAAGCCGAAACGGATGGGCTACCGCCAGCACATCTACAGAGTCATTAGTTGGTAACAGGCCTGCACCCCCCTCTGCCATGGGCATGTACACCACCTCTGCGCTGGCACGTCGAGGGAGTGATAGCCACCGTTTCGCGGCCGCCTTCATTTTGCGGTCAACTTTATAAAAGGCAGTCTTTCTCATCCCTCCCCCACGCATTATAAACTCAAGCCGTGGGAGGAGAAAAGTCCTTACGGCATCTAACTTCTGCCAGGGTGCTAACGGAGAAACATCAATTTTGTGTAGGTCTTCACACATTCTCTCCAGTTCAGCTACTGGCGTTTTTTTGGACTCTGAATCCAGTAGGAACGCCAGATGCTGGTACGCCTCCCCATCGTTCAATGCTTTCATTGGAGTACCTTGTATGAGGAATACAGTTGGAAGCGTATCTCGTGTTTTTCTGCAGTCGATACTTAGCGAAGCACACTTTTTTGGGTTAAATGTCAGTCCTGCCCACTTGGCTGCATCCCCAGCTACCCTCAAAAGACGTCGTAGAGCCAATTCATTTTTAGCTGCTAAAACAAAGTCATCGGCATAGGCCAGTATGGAAATCGATTGACTATGAATTTCAGCCCCACAACTATCACTTAAGTTGGTAATCGCTCTAATGATTGGCTCAATAGCTAGATTAAACAGAATTGGGCTTAGCGAGCACCCTTGTTTTACTCCAGCTTTGAGCTCAATATCATTTGTATAGCTTGACCTGTTCTAACTCTAGTAACACTTCCATGGTACATGTCAGCTATGATCTCTAGAACGTCTTCAGGTACGCCCAGTTGTCTTAGTGCCTCCTTCATATACTCGTGTGGTACTGACCCAAAGGCATTTGAAAGATCAAGCCAAGCTGCATATACCTCTTTATTGTGCCTTCTGGCGTTGTCAATTATAGATTGCAGGACAAAATTATGCTCTAGGCACCCTCAAATTCCATGAACCCTTTTTGCATTGGGGAAATGATGTTGTTACTAGATGCCCAGTTCGATAGCCTTCCTCCCAGGATTCCTGCATATAGTTTGCTCATAGTTGATCCTAATGTAAGAGGTCGCCAATTGGACAATCATCCCTACCACCCTTTCCTTGTAAATTAGCACAGTTCTTGACTTTTTCCATGCCAGTGGAATTCGTTTTGACTTTAAAGGGAAATGTTAAAGATCGCACATAAAAAGTTGCATTCACTATCTATTTTCTTCAAGAAACTATATTTTATGAATCTGGCCCAGGCGCTGAGTCTTTCATGCTAAAGAGGCGTGATTTTATCTCCCCTGCTGTAATAGGGCGGGATATATCATCATCTCCAGTAGTTTTCCGAATGCAAATTTGGAATTATGTTGGGGGTGGTGTCCAGTTATAGTCAGGATTATTGAACAGTCTTTAAAGTAATCTTCCACCTTGTTTTGTCTACGCTACAGAATGGTGAAGAACCTTGCATTATTTCCTCAAATGCTTGTTTTTTACTCACCCGGTACAGCTTTTGCAACCGACTTGCATCATTACCATTGAACTGCTGACCTTGTTGCTCTTGGGGGGCAGCTCCCTGTCGCCCATCGATGGTGTCGTCTGCATTTTGATCAGGACTAGGGTTGCGGATGTGCCGCTCGTTTCGCCTTTCTGGAACTACCATTACCCCGCTTTCCACCTGCATCAGACCGCGACTTTCCACGGTTGTTTTCCACGATTTCCAGGTTGCCGATGACGACCTGGTGGTGGCGTACCTCTCATATTATCCTTCTTCTCGTCTGCAGGGATTGTATTTCTGCAGTAACCTCTGCCATCTCCTCTTCAAATTGGTCCCATCCTTCCTCGTACGCTCTTTCTAGTCGACTTATCCACCTTGCAGATCTGCTTTCTGGGGCCACATCCGCATTATTATCATTAATAGGCTTGATGATATTATCTTGCGTTGGGGAATTGATTTGTGTAGATGAATCTTGTAGTATAGGGCGATTTTGTGACTTCATTAATTGGTCTGTTTTGTTCTGACTCGGGGGAACTCGCAATGTTTAGTGAATCCGAATCAGTTATTTGACTATTATTGGAGTTGTGTCATTATATTCTGAATCGATATGATCAGAGGAATTGCTATTGATATCTCCTATTCTAGCAGCATGACATATAGAGGCCGAGGATTCTTTGATGACTCATTGTCCGTATGTTGCTTCCGCCTGTTAATATAAGCAACTACGTTAGCTTGGCGCGCCTCTACAAGAGGTCATATGTGCCTGGCGGAGAACAGTCGTTACCTCCCAAATTTAAAACTTTCGTTGACATCTTCATTTATGCTTGTTTGAACTGAAACAAAGCTACTTTCATGATTGGGGGACCCCGGTGTCACGTTTCTCCCGATGGCAGGGGTATATTTACGCATCTCACTGGGGACATGGTGAGTGTTACATCTCTATTTCTTAGTGTCCGTACATTTTGTGTTGGGGGAAGAATGGGAGAGCCAACACTGGTTGCACTTCATCGTCGCTATCAGATTCTGCTACCAAGGGCTCACATCCATGCATTGCCTTCCAGTGGGATTTTGTTACTTTCAAATCCTTGAGAATTATGTCATGTTTAACACACCTGAAGTGAAGAGCCAAGTTATGATATCTTCTAAGATGTTGTGATAAGTCAGCATGCGCTATATCTACCAGCCTCTCTTTTCATCCAATTGATGTTCTAACATTACATTGGCAAACGAACATTTATCGATAACATATGAAGTTTGGGGTTGACTATATTTCAAAGTTATTAAATACAACATTTAAAGATAACACCATATGATATTGCAGCACCACACATCACATAAAAGGGGTTTTGTTGTTTACCATATTAATTAATTACGAATAAGCTTATCAGGTCAACTAATCTAAACGTAATTTCATGGAATGTATATCACTTCGACCGCTCAAATCCTGACAATAAAATTACACTCAAACAACATTGGTCGATAATGATGTCACTATTTGTACACAAACCAGCCCCGGAAAACAATAACAATGTTAACCATTAGAGTTTTTTACGTCACAGTCCGTCTGCGATGCCAGGTACGGGGATCTAACCCACACGGATAGTTTTGTCACGAGCCTCAATTTCATTTAACACCTTTGTTTCCAAAACACCACAAAACTCATTTTTTAACTTTCAAACCCCATTTCACAACCCTAGGGTAAGAATTAAAAGTGGCGAAGATTTAACTCGGCCAAGACTCGTGCTCGAGGACAGTAACGTCCACCATACAACTCTTGTCAGTTGTAAAAAACACCACTTAACCACAATCGCAATTAACTTTGACTAACTCGGTTGGATGACTGATTACGCGGGAAGCAACTAATGTACCAGCAGTTTACTTAGCCCTGCAGCAGTATGATTCGCACGAGCGCAGTGGAACCGTCCGCAGCCCGACCGCCGACAGCCGTGTAGGTCTTTCCACATTCCATACCATTTAGCACGTCTCTATCCGCTTTGTTACAACCGCCTGTACAATATAAGCAACCCAGTTAGCTTGGCACGCCTTTTTTCAAGAGGGTCATCATTCCGCTGGCTTTCGGAGAAGTCTTTCTTATAGTTGTGACAAGACCATTTTTAGCTTGTTAGAATGACCGAGCCTATTTCTGTATAGGAGGCCTACGGTGTCCGATTTCTCTATGGTAAGGGGTATTATTTTACGTCTCACTGGGGACCCAAAGGTGTTTGTATCTCCTTTAGCTTACGTGCTCGATCAAATGGAACTGAAGTCATTACTTCTACTCCGATCACCAACCATGCTTCCCGAAAAGGGAAATGGCAACAGTCGTGGACCGTAGGTTTTTCACCAAAACGTTCCTAACTACCTCCTTTAGTGAGGGCCACGCAAAATCCTTACAAAGTGGATCGCTGGCCGTAAAAGCCGAACGGATGGGCCCCACCCCCAGCCACTACAGATCTTGTTGGTAAAGGCCCGCACCCCCCTCTGCCCTGGGCATGTACACCACCTCTCGCGGCACTCGAGGGAGTGATAGCCACCGTTTCGCGGCCGCCCTTCCCTTTTTCGGTCAAATTTATAAAAGGCTCTTTCTCATCCCCCCCCCCACGCATTATAACTCAAGCCGTGGGAGGGAAAAATCCTTACGGGGGTCTAACTTCTGCCAGGGGCTAACGGAGAAAAATCAATTTTTTGTAGTCTTTACACTTCTCTCCTTCAGCTACTGGCGTTTGTTGGACCTGAATCCTAGGAAAGCCAATGCTGGTACGCCTCCCCTCGTTCAAAGCTTTCATTGGAGTACCTTTATGAGGAATACCGTTGGAAAGGTATTCGGGTTTTTTTTGCAGTCGTACTTAGCGAAGCACCTTTTTGGGGTTTTAAAAGTCAGTCCTGCCCTTGGTGCATCCCCAGCTCCCCAAAAGACGTCGTAGAGCCAATTTTATTTTTAGTCTAAAACAAAGTCTCGGCATAGGCCAGTATGGAAAACGATTGACTAAATTTCAGCCCCACAATATCACTTAAGTTTGTTATCGCTCTAATGATTGGCTCATACAAGAAAAAGAATTGGGCTTGCGACACCCTTGTTTTACTCGCTTTGAGCTCATATCATTTGTATAGCCCTTTACCTGTTTAAAACCCAGTAAAACTTCCTGTACATGTCCTATGACTCTAGAACGTTTCAGTACCCCCTTGTCTTAGTGCCTCCTTCAAAACTCGTTGGTACTGACCCAAAGGGTTTGAAAGATCAAGCCAAGGGTATGCCCCTTATGTGCCTTTTGGCGTTTGTCAATTTAGATTTTCAGGACAAAAAATTTTGCTCTAGGCAGCCCCCAAATTCCTGAACCCCTTTTTTCATTGGTGAAATGATGTTTTTACTAATGCCCATTCGATAGCCTTCCTCCAGGGTTCCCGCAATATTTGCCATAGTTATCCCAATTAGAGGGCGCCAATTTGGGCAAATCACCCTACCACCCCTTTCCCCTTGTAAATTTGCACAGTTCTTGCTTTTTCCATGCCCGTGGAATTCGTTTTATTAGGCAAATGTTAAAGATCGCACAAATAGTTCATTCACTATTATTTTCTTCAAGAAAATATATTTTTGAAATCGGCCCAGGCCTGAGTCTTCATGCTAAAGAGGGGTGATTTTATCTCCCCCCGCTGTAATAGGGCGGGGTAATCATCATCTCCATGTTTCCAAAGCAAATTTTTTGGGAAATTAGTTGGGGGGGGTGTCCGTTTTTATCAGGATTTTGAACGAGTCTTTAAGTAAACTTCCCCCCTTTTTTTTGTCTACGCTACGAATGGTGAAAAAACCTTGCTTATTTCCCCAAAAGCTTGTTTTTTATCACCCCCCTACGCTTTTGCAACCGATTGCACATTCCTTGAACTCTGACCTTGTTGCCTTGGGGGGCAGCTCCCTGTCGCCCACGTGGTGCGTCTCATTTTTATTTGGACTAGGGTTGCGGATGTGCGCCGTTTCGCCTTTCGGAATACCATTACCCCGCTTTCCCCTGCATCAACCGCGACTTTCCACGGTTGTACCACATTTCCCGGTGCCGATGACGACCCGGGGGGGCGTACCCCTCATATTTCCTTCTTCTCTTTTGCAAGGGTTGTTTCTGCAGTAACCACTGCCATCTCCTTTCAAATTGGTCCCCCCTTCCCCTCGCTCTTTCTAGTCGACTTTTCCCCTTGCAGATCTGCTTTCTGGGGCCACATCCCCTTATTTTTCATTAAAAGGGTTGATGATATTTCTTTTGGGTTTGGGGAAATTTATTTGTGTAGATAATCTTGTAGTATAGGGCGATTTAAAATTTATTAAAGGGGGTGTTTTGTTTTGACACGGAGAACTCGCAATGTTTAGTGAAACCGAATCAGTTTTTGACTATTAAATTTGGGGTTGTTTCTTATATTCTGAAACGTATGTCAGAGGAATTGCTATTGATATCTCCTTTCTACGCTGACATATAGAGGGGGGAGGGGGTTCTTTGATGCCTTGTCCCTATGTTGCTTCCGCCTGTTAATATAACAACTACGTTAGCTTGGCCGCCTCTACAAAGGGTCATATGTGCCTGGGGGAACATCGTTCCTCAATTAAAATTTTGTTGACATCTTCTTTATGCTTGTTTGAACTGAAAAAAAGTACTTTTATGATTGGGGGGGCCCCGGGGTACGTTTCTCCCGATGGAGGGGGGATATTTACGCATCTCACTGGGGACATGGTGGTGTTAATCTCTATTTCTTAGTGTCGACTTTTGTGTGGGGGAAAAGGGGGAGCCAAAACTGGTTCCTTTATCTCGCTACAGATTTCCCACCAAAGGGGTCCCGGGATTGCCTTCCATGGGGTTTTTGTACTTTCAAAACCTTGAGAAATTTTGTCGTTTTAAAACCCCTAAATGAAAAGCCCGTTATAAATCTTCTAAGATGTTTTGATAAATCAGCATGACGCCTGTAGCTACACCGTTCTGTTTTGCATCCCGATGATGTTCTAAGAAACACTCATGGCAGCGAAATTCCTTGGTACGGTAACAATAATTTGGGTTCAATATTTCAGAAATCTTTTAATTCAACTATTTAAATTGATCAACAGATTATGTATTGTAGTTAGCGTTCACCAACCCTTAAAGTGTTTGTGTTTATTCCCGATTATGTAGTATGTCAGTGACTAAGCGTTTCGTAGGTCAGCTATTAGGGAACGTAATTTCCATTGGGGAAGTTGTATAAATCATGTTTCATGAAACCTGGACCCATACATTTACACGTCACCAACAACTTTCCGTCGATAAAGATGGGAGAGTGTAACAGCCCGCCCAACATAAGGCAATGTTACACCACAAGAGCCTGCGTCAAGTCCGCCTGCCAAGCACAGGGACGGGGAGACGAACCCACACGGGACTGTGTTATAGTCAGAGCCTGACAATCAACACCTATTGCGTTGAAAACACCAACAAAACTCATTTTTTTAACTTTGCACCACATTTGCAAAACACTACGCGAAAGAATAAATTACGCGAAGAAACACCGGCCGAGACTGTGCTAGAGACAGTCAGAGTCGACCAATTCAACACTTGCTCAGTTAAAAACCCCAAACAAAACACAATCAATTAACTTTGCACTACACTACGGGGAAAGAATAGATTACGCGAAACAACAATAGCCGAGTCAGTTACTAGCATGCATGCACGCATGCATTCGCGGAGCGGAGCGACACACGTCCGCACGGCCCGACCGCCGACAGCCGTGTAGGTCTTCACACATTCTCTCCAGTTCAGCTACTGGCGTCCGTATTTTTGCTTCCGCCTGTTAATATAAGCAACTACGTTAGCTTGGCACGCCTCTACAAGAGGGTCATATGTGCCTGGCGGAGAACAGTCGTTACCCAATTAAAACTTTCGTTGACATTTTCATTTATGCTTGTTTGAACTGAAACAAAGCTACTTTCATGATTGGGGGACCCCGGTGTCACGTTTCTCCCGATGGCAGGGGGTATATTTACGCATCTCACTGGGGTCCTGGTGGGTGTTACATCTCTATTTCTTATGTCCGTACATTTTGTGTTGGGGGAAGAATGGAGAGCCAACAACTGGTTGCACTTCATCGTCGCTATCAGATTCTGCTACCAAGGGCTCACATCCATGCATTGCCTTCCAGTGGGATTTTGTTACTTTCAAATCCTTGAGAATTATGTCATTGTTCACGCCGATGTTCTTGTTTAGAATAGTATAGTTTCTAGGTTTGTTTATTAATTTTCGCGTATCATCTCTTGTATTTCTCGTTGTGATCTGATTCACCCTGGTTACCCCTCTTTTCCCCTCTTCTTGACTAGTTTTTTTTTGTCATCTCTTCTCTCGCGATTAGACCTCGCGAGTCAGTTGCCCGTCTAAACCCTTTACAGGGTGAAGTCTGTGCTCTTGGCTGCTCCGAGAGCAAATAAATCTTCGATTCTCAGTCATATTCAGTGCGAAGTGTACAGTGCACCAGTTCATCTCCGTTCTAAAGTTCGCCCGACTTCCAGTCCACACTAAAGCCACAGTTTCGTTCGCCATCCATTTTCATACTGCAGTCTTGGGTTCGATGCCTTCAGGCACATTTTCTTACTTCATTCTATTTCCTTCCAGCTCGAGCTTTTTAATTCTTTCCTATCTGTTACGTGTGTGCTCACCAACTACGTCCCCACGCTTACCCTGCTCTGAACTTCATTTCACACCCGCACTACATCTTAGGGTAATTTTCAGTTGCTAAATTCAATTATACAGTCCACAAAATACCATTTTCTAAAGGCCGGCCCCCATCATTTTTTTGGTCCATCCGAGCCGAGATATTATCAGTTTTCAAACATCTTTTGGTAATCCTTCTCGTTTGCACTGTGCTATTCTGTACATTCCGGCTTTGACGCCCCATGTTCATTTCTCGTTATGATGTATGCATTATGTTCCCCATTCGCTTTTCTCTGGCGTGTGAACTATTGTTTCTTCGTTTTTTCCGTGATAATCACGGGAATTCTAATTAAATTGTATCGATTTTGTCTTTTCTTGTTTGTTGTATGCTTTGCATAATTCAGTTTTATTATGCAAGCTATATTCTCCCTCACTAATCATGTCTTAGTGAATTTTCTCGATCTCTTCTCGTCCCCGCGCAATCACCCCGCGCACTCTCATTGTAGTGACACGTCATTCCGTCTCCTCGGCGCATTACTATTTTCTCGTCCGTGTTTTCGATTTATTACGTAATATTTTCGCTCTGTCATGACATCAGGTCATTGATCCCTTTCTTTTATGTACGTCTATTACAAGGGTAACATTGTTTACGTTTTTCTCGCTCGTTTTTTTCTCTACTTTTTGTAAAATTGTTGTTATTGTATTTTTCTTGTTCACAAAGGCTGAACAACTTCTGTTGGAACAGAAGAAGCTCTAAATAGACGTGAACTCGTTTTTGGCTCCGTCCAGCGAAAATTACAAGCTTTTCGCAAATCTCAAACCTGAAGAGGTTGACTGGGTCGACCTGGGTTCGAATTTTTGTCTACATTAAAATCAAATTTTCAAGAAATTCAATTGGGAAATCGCGACTTAAATGCCAAGTTCTGCCCCTGCTAAGCCCATTGAGGTGGTAAGGTATACGATCTTTCGAAACAGTGTTGTAGCAGCTCAATCTATTTTTCTTGCCCCCAAAAAAACTCGATCAAGCCCCCATAACTGCCTGCGCTGTGGCTCAAACGACGATACCCAAAATCTTCAATCACTTGCCTCCCATTGATCTTCCTACGTTCTCAGAGTTTTCTCTTGGCCAGAATTCTATTCACTTTTTAATCTCTAATTGACGAAATGAATCTCTCAAAAATGTTCAAAAATTTCTTTATTTAAAAACCCTTTTTATCTGATGCTGCACTAGCTAAAATATCGGGTTGTAAAATCTCCAACGAAGGCTATCCGCTCGTTTTTCAAGTTTTGGGGTATCTCGATATAGAACGGGCTTTTTTGTTACCTCTGTACTTCAAAGGATTTTAGATTTCCACCTTTAAAATCCGCACTCACGCAGGTTTGCAAATTTTTCCCTCGCTACACGGGAAATTCTGTCGTGCTCTAAAATCCTTAAATTCCCCCGATTTGGGGGATTTCTTTTTTTCCTCTCGCTCACGTTGGCCCAAACCTTACCGTCGACTCGTAAAGTTTTTCGAAGTAACACTCCTCGCCAACGACCCCGCGTACATTTCCTTATTGGCTTCATTAAAGAGCGTCTCGTACTCTTGAGTTGTGCGCTAGAAAACAACCGACTAGTTGTGTCAAATCTCCTCAAGGATTATTCTCTTCTCCGGCTCAAAAAACCCCGCCCCCCCCCCTTCTGCTCCTGGCGCGTGCCCTCTGCACCACGCGACCTAGTAAAAGCAACTTCTTGCCCTGTTTGAAAAGCACCTCCACCCTCTATCGAGCGAGGTCTTTCGAAACAATCTCTTGATGAAAATTCCCCGGCACGTTGCGAACCTGCAGCGATGCTTCAATTGCTTAGGCTCGCACTTAAAAATAAATGCCTTCAAAGATTTCTGAAATATTTGTGGCAGAAATCGTCACCCTCCTTTTTTGCATTCGAAAAACCGTTGCTGTACCCCACGGCAACTCCCCGGGGCATGCCCCCTCTTCCCCGGACGTCCAAATCATCATCTTTTTGGCGTCGCTTTTTCACCCCCCCCAGTGCCGGGTTTTTTCGAACCGAGTACTCTCGTGCCATACCCCGCGATCCCCCGAGATAGTAAACCCCGTGTTGCTGGTACCGTGCCCCCGGCCGCTCTTTTTCGGGTTTCCTTTTGGTCCCCTTCACCCTTTCGCGGGGTGGGGGCCCCGGCTCCGGGTCCCACCATCCTCAGTCGTTGGTGAGGAAGCTACCTGAAGATCCCCTGCCGCTCCGATCTGTCGGGCATAGGTTTTCTCCCGCCTCTGCCGGGGCAACGTGCGCTGCACATCCTTCCCGCCTCTCCCCCAACCGTACTCCCCTGTTGAGGCTCTGGTTTTACCCGACCTCACCTCACCCCCCGACTTCTAAAGTCGCACGCGAAGTGTTCAAACGCTTTCCGTGGCATGTTTTTGCTGATGATCTTTTTTCAATCCTAAAGTAACTTTCTACTTGCGCCGCCTCTATCCGAGTTTCTGAATAGGCCGGTGACAGGTCCGTGGGCACAACCCTACGGCCATAAACACCTTTTTGGGGTTTTGGTAGCCCGGGGGCCCAAAAACTCGCTCTTTAAAACGTCTTCCGACCCTCCTTGTCTCTCTTCGCCTGCTCCTCGCCCTCGAGCCAATTTGCCCTCTTTTGGGAGACGGAAAAAACTCCTCGCCCCCCGGGAAGTAGATCCTGGGGATCATTTTATGTGAACGTCATTTCCGGTCTCCTCCCGGACTCTGTGGGTTACCTTTTTGGGGGCTCTCCCTTTTAAAGCCTCTCGTCCTTCTCTCGGGCGAAATCCCCCTCCTCATCGACTAAAGACTTTCGTTCTACTCGCTCGTTAAAGTACTCGGGCACCGTCGCCCACTGAGGGCCCCGGCGTTCTGGGGAAATCCCGCAGACTGCGCCCTCGGTTTATCCCCGGTTCCTTCTTGAACCATCCCTGTGGCTTTCTGGACCCGGTTTCCTCGGCTCTGCTCCTGAGCAATGGCCTCGACCCCCCCTTTCATTGGGTTCCGATTTTAGCTCCTCGATCTAAGCCCGGTCCCCCTCGTCGCTCGCGTTGAAAACCTGGGGCCCCCTCTTTGGGAAAATTTCGAAGTTTCCAGCTCCTCAAGGCTCAAAATTGTTTGCTTGGGTTTTCCATTTGCTCGCCTCCTGCTTGCCAAGCGTTTGAAACTCCCCCCCCCCCGTGTCCCGGGGCCCCCAGAGCTGAGGATGCTCTAGATCCTTATACCTCACCCACATCATTACTACTCCTTGGGTTTCCCCCCAACTTTCGCGAGATCCCCCTGTCACCCCGGCTCGCCTCTCTCAACCGTTTGTTCGACCCCTCCGGGTTTTTTCAGGGTGGGGGGCGATTGCGTTTCTCTCTTTAAAGAAGACGCTCTCATCCTCTCCTTTTCCCCAAGGGAAACACACTTATCGCTCCTGATCTGCGTCATTCCATAAGGTTTTCATTACTTCTGGTCCCCAACCCTTCAGGCATTGATCCACAATCCTACGGATCATTCCTTGCGCGGTCCCGCTTCGGGAACGAATCCCCGTTGTCTCACCTGTCATAAATTTCGTCCCAAACCTCCCAACCTCCGATGGCCGATCTTTCCCGCGCCCCGGGGGAAAAGCTCTGATTTTTTTCCCGTCGGGACCGATTTTTTCGGGCCCTTTCATGGTAAACCAGCATCGCCGGGAAAGCACCTCTCACCAAAGGTTATCCTGCATTTCGGTGTATGGCCACCAAGGCAGTTCATCTGGAGATGGGTTTTTGAGCTTCCCCCTGAAGCCCTTTCCCGGCCTCTTCGATCGCTTTCTCTCGAGGGGAAAGGGCTTCCCCCCCACATCTTTCGACTGTGGGGGAACTATTGGGACTGCAGACAGCTGCGTGAAGTCCAGCTCTCTTTCACTCTCTAAAAAGCCATTTTACTTCTCTCGCTTCCCGTCTGTCCAATGGCACTTCAACCCCCCGTATGCTCCCATTTCGGGGGCCTTTTTGGGGGCATAGTAAAGTCTGCGAAAACCTCTTGAACCTCTCACGGAGACACCTCCCCCACTCATGGGAGTACGCTACGTTTTTCGCCCGCATTGAAACCGTGCCAAAAGTCGTCCTTATCCCTCCTCAGAAGTCCACTGAAGGTGTATTACCTCATCCTGGGCCCTTTTTTGATCGGCACTCCCTGCTTTCTCCCCCAACACCTGTTGGTTGAAAACATCAAGCCCCTTTGCTCGGTGGGACCCTATTCAGCAAATTCACCAATCCTTTTGGGCCCCCTTGGGGAACCGAATACCTCCACAACTATGCAACGCAACAAGTGGGTTCGTGGGGGGCCCCGTCTCAAAATTGGAGACATCGTTTTTTTTTTTCTCGGGCCCCTTCCGCCCCCTCTCTTGGCCGATCGGGCGAGTGAAACTCTCTTTCCTGGGCGGATGGTTTCCCCGCGTCGCCTCCGTTCGTTCGGGGCTGGGTTCTTACCCACCAGTTAATAAAATGGTAACCCTCCCCTTTTGCTTAAATGCCAAGAGAGATGCTCGTATCGTTTTCCTTCGTTTTATATTTTTGTTTTCTTGTTTTTCTTGGGTTTTAGTTTTAAAAAAAAAGTTTCCTTTCTTTTTTTTGGGGGGGCGGGATATGTTCACGGGCCCCATGTTCTTGTTTAGAATAGTATAGTTTTTTAGGTTTGTTTTTTTTTCGCGTATCTCTCTTGTATTTCTCTTGTATCTATTCCCCTGGTTTCCCCTCTTTTCCCTCTTCTTGACTAGTTTTTTTTGTCTCTCTTCTCTCGGATTTAAACCCCGCGATCAGTTGCCCGCTACCCACAGGGTAAATCTTGCTCTTGGTCTCCGAGAGCAAAACATCTTCGATTCTCTCAATTCAGTGCGAAGTGTACAGTGCACCATTCATCTCCGTTTTAAAAATTCGCCCCCACTTCCTCCACCTCAAACTACAGTTCGTTCGCCTCCATTCATACCGTCTTGGGGTTCGTGCCTTCCGGCACATTTTCTTACTTCATTCTATTTCCCTTTCCAACTCGAGCTCTTTAAATTTTTTCCCATCTGTTACTGGTGTGCTCACCAACTACGTCACCACGCTTACCCGCTCTGAAATTC
The DNA here is from genome assembly GCA_024449915.1 of Sweltsa coloradensis. Lineage (NCBI taxonomy): Eukaryota > Metazoa > Arthropoda > Insecta > Plecoptera > Chloroperlidae > Sweltsa > Sweltsa coloradensis. Next base: position 534 of record JAMZAV010007884.1, on the reverse strand, counting down.
ATTTCACACCCGCCCACATCTTGGGGGAATTTCGTTGCTAAATTTAAAATACAGTCCACAAATACCATTTTTTCAGGGCCACGGCCCCATCAGTCATGTTTCCCCCCTGAAGTGAAAAGCCAAGTTTGATATCTTCTAAATGTTTTTTGATAAACATCTCATCATCATCATCATCATCATCTCATCTCATCATCATCATCATCTCATCATCATATCACTCATCATCATCATTTATTAGTATCTATCACATTTAAATTTCTCAAAACCCAAAAGTTTTTTTCAAAAACTTGAAGTTTTTTACTAAAATACAAAGTTATTACAATACATTGTACATTTGTTTTAAAGCATAAAAAACCCCTACATATTGCACCGCCCCACCCCATACCTAAATCGGGAAAAATTGGAAAATTGTTGTTAAAAAAAAATTTAAAAACAATAATCTATATCAGGTACAACAATAAAACTAAAAAGTACATGCATACAATGTATACTCCCTTTTCACCCTCAAATTGTACAATAATAATAACTACAAAA
>JAMZAV010007883.1:0-26636 GCA_024449915.1 Sweltsa coloradensis | reverse complement strand
GATACTTCTACAATTAGGGCAATTTTTCCAAGTTCAATTACAAAATTATTTGTTAAAATACAATAATTTTATCAAAGTCGATTTAATTGTTATGGTATTACCAATTAGCAATAGAATTTAAAATATCTAGTGGTCCAAAGAATTGTTTTTTGTAAACAATGTAGGTGATCATTGTCAAGTAACTATAGTTACTTGTTGATTAGGCTATATTCTTGCAAAAGGTTTACATTAAAACCTTTATTTGGATGCCTTCCAGCAAACTTTTTCAACTTTTTCTTTCAAAAGGCTTTATATCACTATTTCCTTAATGTCCGTGTAAAATATGAACGTTGTAGCCCCACCCGTTTGGTCAGAATTGCTGGCCGGTTGAAACTGTCGAATTAGACCGTACTAGTAGCAGTAGCAGTAGCAGTAGCTAACATCCTTAAAGTGATTTTGAGCAATTTCCAAGACATTTTTTCACCAAGAAGGAATGCTCGTACCCCAAGCAAATTTGGCATGTGTTGTCAGGTACCTAAATCCCCTTGATTTTGATAGTTTTCAAGTTCACATCACGTTTCATGACGGCTGGGTAAGACCTCGAAATCACCCCAACTCTGCTTGCTGTATGTGTGTGTTGTGTGTGCTTGTTGTAAGGTGCCTGAGTGTGTAGCGCACCACGGCTTGGCTGCGGCGCCCTAACGTGCTCCTAGATCAAGTCATAAAAACAAACATGGCCTAACCAAGAACAGTGAAATGAGCGAGTGTTTGTGCAATCTGTGTTCATTATTCTATATATAATAGGTGTATTTTCAGAGTGATTAGTATTAATAAATCGTTAATAATAAGTTCTTCTTCATTTATTTGTTATTTGAAGTGGTTCCTGATTGTTTTTAATGGTGAAAAAGTGTTTTAAAATGTTGGATTGCACAAACTGAAAAAGTACCGACAAATCTGGGTTTTGGAATGAATGTTTTGTTGATGAATTAACACATTGACATAATTTTAAACAGTAAATTGAAATATTCAAGTAGGCCTTTAGACCATAGGCCTATTGCATCTTCAAAATTCTTTCAAACTGTGTTGATGGTTGTGTTTCTGTGAGAGGTGAGATTAATGTTTAAACTATTTTTCATCAGTTTAAAAAAGAGAAAAAATTTGATTTTTCGGAACCGTGTCCCCTGCGAATTTTTCCGTTTTCCGGTAGGCCTACAAACAAATTGACAAAAAATTCTGGTTAGGTAAAAAATTTGTGGAACATACAAAGTGTAAAGTCAGATGTTTTCTCTTTGAAAAACTGATGAAAAACAGTCAAACATTAATGTCACACATACACAACTAGGTCTACGTTGGACAATGTGCTAAATGTAATTGTATCGTCATTTAACAGGAAAATATTTGCGATGGGCGGTGTGGCAATAATGGTGGTCGATAAATATATTAATAGCATAATAGATAGACAAGATATCTCTGATAGTATTGAAAAACACTTCGAATTTGCAGCTATTGAGTTTTTCCCGGAAGGACAGAAAGATAAACAGTCTGGCATTATAGTAATGTGTGTTTATAGGTCACCACTCGGCAATACAGATATATTTTTCAATAAATTAGAATATGCCTTAACAAAAATCATTCATGGTAATAATTTTTATTTTATTTTTTTTTTATTAAAATAATAATATTACATGCAATTTTGTATTATAATACTTTGACATCGTTGTCCACAAAGCCACATACGTGGCTTGTCTGTGGATTATGATTAGTTATATTATTATACATGGATCAGACAGACTTAGTTGAATATTACATTATATTATACAAAAAAGTTCATAGGCTAAATTAAAACTTAAAAAAATAATTATAAAACAACGAGAATACTACTTTACAATATTGAAATTTGATATAACAGAATAGGCGTGAACATTCCAACACCACAGAAAGCGCAACTGTACAACAAAAAACAGTTTATGAATTAAATTATATTAAAATAAAATGAATTAAAAGTTATCAGTATCCATGGAACAAAGTAAGTAAGTTTTAAGTTCTTTTTTGGCCTCACTAAACGATTGGAAATTTTTCATGTCCTCTGGTAATTGATTAAATATATGCGGAAAGGAATACTCAAGAGTTCTCTGTCCGTACTTATTGACATATTTTGGAACATTGAAGTTAGTTTTTAGCACAAATCTTGTAGTATATTGATGGTCATTTCGTGAAATTTTGTAGGTAATAATAATAATAATAATAATAATAATAATAATAATAATAATAATAATAATAATAATAATAATAATAATAATAATAATAATAATAATAATAATAATAATAATAATAATAATAATAATAATAATAATAATAATAATTAATAATTGTTCTCTATGCTTTCCCAACCTGTCAACCCTTCTCCAATCTATACTTCATGGTAACAAAAAAAGACTTATACTAACGGGTGACTTCAACATCAATCTCTTAAAGGATAATGCAACCAGCATTGAATTCATTAACCTACTGGACTCATTCAACCTCACACATACAGTCGCAGTACCCACTAGGTTAGACAAGTAGCATAACTCAGCATCATTAATAGACAACATCATAACTAACATATAATTAGATTGTGACACAGAGGTAATAGACAATGGCATATCAGACCACCATGCTCTGATAGCAAAAGTTCCCTTAAATAGATTCAAAAAGCAATTAGGTAAGAAAACAATATCAAAACGAATATTTAACGACAAAAAACATTGACAGATTTAACCTTACACTTGAAACAACAGATTGGACATCTGTATACGAAGCCCAGACACCTAATGAACAAAATAAATGAACACTTTCTACAAAAATTTTAATGTAGCTTTCAATGATCATTTCCCTATTAAGAATATTAAACTTACAAACCACAATCCTGGCTGAGGCATGGCGTAAAAGCATGAGTAAAAATAAACATTTTCTCTATAGACTATCACAACACTTTAGTAAATGTAAATTCATTGGAGACACGTATGATAAATACAAAAAACTCTTAAAAATATCATAATACATGCAAAAAGACTGGAGAAGCTCTCAAATCAGTAACAGATAACAAATCAAAAATTGTACCTATGGGATGTGATCAACAAGCACATAAAAAAGAGTGGAAGGTCAGGTGGAAACATGGAACTTGAAAGTGACCAACAACAACAACATAAAATAATATCTGACCCTCTGGCAATTGCTAATGAATTTAATACAGTAGTTACTTTTGTAAAATTGCCCATAATCTCACTAGTAATTTAAAGACAAAGGACAACAGCCACCGAAGCAGAAAAATCATTGTTCCTATCACCAACCTCCGAAAAAGAGATATCGGAAGTAGTTAAAAATTTAAAGAACAAAAATTCTTGTGGGCCAGACGGCATACCAATAATACTGATAAAAAAATGTATCCACAACATTGCAAATCCGCTGTTTTATTTTTAACAATTGCATTGAAACTGGTGTCTTTCCAGAAAAACTCAAGGAGGCCAAAGTAATTCCACTCCACAAAAAAGGCAAAAAATCCCTAGTAGAAAACTGGGCCCCTACAGACCAATATCTATTTTACCCGCATTTTCAAATTTTTTAGAATCTATGTTAAACACTATTATATATATTGTAGCATTTCTCGAAAAGAATAACTCTAACTCAATTTCTGAATGCCAGAATGGATTCAGAGCAAATAGATCTACCCACAACACAATCGAGCGTTTTCTTAAAACGATTAGTATTGTATTGAAAAAAAGACTCCGGTAGCAGGAATTTTTTGTGACCTCACTAAAGCATTCGACTGCATGAATCATAACATCCTACTGGACAAATGCAGTTACTAGGTCATCAGAGGCACCCCGCTAGCTCTTATTAAATCCTATCTTAGCAACAGGCAACAAAAAGTCGAGGTAACCCACAATAATGAATTCGGGACTGAAGTCAAGTTTCTCTCCGATAATAAGAATATCTCTGTTGGAGTTCCTCAGGGTTCAATAATAGGTCCTTTATTCTTTCTAATATTTATCAACGACTTTCCTTTTAATATACTAGACTCTGAAATGTTTGCCGATGATGCAAACATAATAGCCATAGCCAATGACATATCAACTCTAAAACAAATATCTGAAATAAAAATTGCTAATGCCACAGAATGGTTCAACGATAATGAACTGCTATTAAATGAAACCAAATCTATAATTGTTGAATTTCACAAAGACCCACGGGTAGAAATAAAAACAGTATACAATAGTACAAATAATACCTCAATCAAAGTAGGGGCATCAACAAATTTTGTGGGACTCATAATAGACAGTAAACTCAAGTGGCACAAACACATCAAAGTGCTAATTAAAAAACTTAACTCTGGCTACTTTGCAATCAAATCAATCAAGTCTGTAGCAAACATTGCAACAGCTAAACTAGTATATTACTCTAACTTTGAGGCACACATAAGGTATGGAATTGAATTCTGGGGTTGCTCTCCCAGTACCAAGAAAGTTTTTATAATTCAAAAGAACGTAATCCGGTCAATGCTAAACAAGTCTCGAAGATCACACTGTAAACCTCTCTTCATCAAATTAAATATTTTAACACTATAGTTTGTTCATTCTACAGGCAATCCTAAAAGTAAAAAAAACATAAAAACACTTCCAACAAATAACAATATCCACACCCACGACACAGGTCTAAAAAACAACATACATGTAAATTATTTTTCAAAATCTTCAACCCAAACAAACTCTGATTACACACACATAAAATTGTTTAATAAACTACCGACTGAACTAAAAAAAACAGGCTCATTAGACCGTTTTAAATACTCTGTAAAAAAGTTCCTTATCTCAAAAGCTTATTACTCCATAAACGAGTATTTAGTTGAAAATCTAGTATAATTAAGTAAAGTTTAGACTCAAGATTATGAAAGTGTAATTCATGAACATATTTCTTGTCTATTTATTGTATAATAATTTATAACTATAAGTTTTACTGTTCTCTATATTTTCTGTATTTTGTCTGTACATCTGAAAATGCTTCTCGCAAAATGTAGATACTATGACAATAAACCATTTATTATTATTATTATTATTATTATTATTATTATTATTATAGTTTGAAATTATACCGTTGAAGATGCAATATTTTCCGGGTGTCCGATCAGAAAAATTAAAACAATATTGTTTTGGTGTTCTAATAGTGCCAGATTTTAATTTAATTCAATACATTTTTACATAGTTGTATGTATTAGAAAATGAAAACACAAGGTAGAACAGCCTTAAAAGTTAAAACTGTTTTACCAAATTCATATTGTATTCTCTTTGTTTCAGATACCATATCCCCCATAGTTTGTTGGAAGTTGTGGCGTCTGTGTTTAAGAAGGTTGTGTCTCAAGTTGATAATTCAGATGATCACCTTAGAGACCTAGACCTGCTTCTTCAGTGCTCTCGAGAGTGTTTCCGAATCTTTAGAAATTCTTGTGCAGGAAATACGGAGAACCAACATTTCATTGCAACCAAGACTGAAATTTTAAATAATAGTTTTGTTGCACTTAGCTCATTCTTAAATGCATCAAATGAATCGGAATATTTAGAGATGTGTGTTCAAACTTCAATTCAATTTGTTGGTAACTTAATAGTTAATAATAAACCAAACCAAAAACTTGTTTGGGAGAAGTACTCGCATATTATTGAAGATCTTTTTATCAAGAGAAATAGGTTCAAGTCCATAGTAATTGCAAATTATTCTTCAATGGTTCTTCACAATATTATTCTTGGATGCCCAGAAGTTGGATTAGATCTGAGTCATGAATTGCATCAAACACTGATAAATCTTGCCATAGAAGATTCTGAATTTGCGTAAGTGCATACTCAAATTTATTTTAGAGCCAACACCTATTCATTGGTACAACATAGGCTACACTCATATGAACTCTAGGCCTAATCCGAAAGAAAAGGAAGTAAAGTGCAGAATGGAAATAAAACAATTAATTTGCGACATTTAGAACACACCATTTTATGTTTTATTTCATTGCTAATTGACGTAAATACAGCTACAAAACTTAACACAATTTTCAGGGCTATAACAAACAATCTGCCTTAAATGTAGCCGACATAGATTTTTTGTTTTTTTGTTGTTTTTAGTTTTATCACAAATTTGAGTTTGAAATTTGTTTTGCAGGTACTTATTTTGACTTTGAACCTACTCTGTGCCAGAAATGTGTAAATGGTGTTGAGAACATATCCTCAAAATCTTTGCCTGTTCATGTCAAATGCAATATCAGAGGTGATGATCAGCCAATTAAGCTCCTGGGTGTAGGTCACTTTGTTCCTACCAAGCTGAGTTGAACCTTTTTAATATAAATATCCAATTTAAATACAAGACAATATCAAATGCCTTAGGTTTAATTCAAATTGAACATTAAACGTTGTCTTTTTGTTTTCAACAAAGTCAATATTGGAGCAATTTGCCACCGTCTACCAAATCTGGCAAATGATAGTGAGTGTCACTCACTATAGGACTAATATATTAACATGAGTTCTTTTTTTCAGGTTATGTGCAGTTCAACTATTACTTGAAAATGAACATTACATTCTCAACATTTATAAACAAGTTGAAATAGATCAGCGCCTCTTTCTACTTGACACTGCACATTCTGTTATCTTGTCTCAAAAAGGGGTCAAGATACTACCTGTTTTATCTGTGATGTTTCTAACTTGCCAGTTTAAAGCACAGTCTACAAGTATTCTCAAAACTGTAGGACATTATGTTGATCAACTTGAACCAGCGGAAACTGCTAAGCTCCTCGAGGTTGTTGCATCTGCTTCTGGTAGCAGCCCATATCTTGAAGAAATGCAAAGTGATATGTCACTACTGATTGATTGTTGTTGTAAGTATAGGTTCTTAGAAGCTGAGAATCATTGAGTGTAAAATTAAAATGTCATTTTAAAATTAGGTAGGCCTAAACACTTTCTTTTTAACTTGTTTGTTTATATCATTCAAGTTTTTTATTTGGACAAACACAGTACCTAATGTTTTTAAATATAACCAGTACAGTATATAAATAAATCAATGTCGTGTCATGTGACATGACATTAATAATAATCACACAATGGGCTCATTCCATTACCTGCTGGATCTAGGGCTACTGAACCTGTAAGCCAGCACGTGTACTGAGCGTTCAGTAAATTGCTGGCCCAATGCTAACTATGCGTTTTAGGCAGCCAGTAGGTTGCTGCAGGCTCGTTGGTCTTGTGGTTAACCAACCTGCTTCCAATGCAGAAGGTCCAGGGTTCGATTCCCACTAAAGTCAAAAATTTTGTAGCTTCTGATTTGGACTTAAGTCCATCAGTTCTTGTCTTAGGAATTTGTAAACGGTGACTTTGGAGTCGTCCTAGTAACGAGGCACATAATAAATTTAAAGTTGTTCTGAATCGGCCTTGTTGATTCTGGCGTTGATCCGCGGGTGCTCGCACTGTCCATACCATACCACTGATTGCTATATTTCCCATAAAAAAATAAAATCGATCTTTGGTTGATTATCGCTCACTCGTCGATTGCATCGGGACTTACAGTGTTGGCTTAGTCGCTTTGGTTTACTGTCTCCCACTGAAAATCAGTTGTGTGACTGGAAACAAGGGTAGTATGACGAAATGGCTAATTTTGCACCAATTTTTTTGTTGTTGTTTGAAACTATGCAAAATCACTAGTTTATTAAAAATAAACATGCGGAAACCCACTTTTACCGAGAATTTCCAAAACAAACACAAGAAAAAACGTAGCGAGGAGTGACGCGGCCTAGGCCTACCTGCTGAAATGTTGTACTCACTGCAAATAACCTTACAAGAACATAATAAAAAAATTCAAAATAGAATCATCACGTTTTTGCTGTTACAGTAAAAAAAACTTCAAAACCTCCAATGTTGCTATTTTAAATGAAAGTCCTTTGTGGTGAAAGTCGTTTATATTTAAAATAGCGACGTTTAAAGGTTTTGTATGTGTAGTATTTTAGTGAAAAATGTTGGTAAGCCTAGTAAGTAAAATCAAGACGTAAATATAGCAAACATGGCGGCCAAATGACAGTGAAATAAGCGAGTGTTTGTGTTCTATCTGTGTTCATTATTATAATATAATTAGTATTTTTTCAGAGTGATTACTGGATTAGTGTAAATAAATCGTGAATAATGAGTTCTTCTTCATTTATTTCTCATTTGAAGTTGTTTTTTTATTGTTTTTCTTTGAATAAAACAGTGTTGAAAAGTTGGACCGCACCAACTGAACTAGCTAGGCCTAGTACCAAAACGACCGATTCAAGCAAACTAAAAGCACAGATAATAGAGTACACTACGTGGGCAGATACGTAACCTCCATGTTAAATGTGCTTCGCGGGTTTTTTCGTACTTTGTTGCAACAACCGCATTGCCGCGCTAGTGTAGCGCGCTGTGCGAGTTAACTGACCCCTATAGTTTGTGTTTGAAACTGCTGCTACGAGCCTCTTTTGTTCAGTGGATAAGGTCGGGTAAACAGGTACCTGCTTCGCAGACCTACAGTGTTGCATGCATGCATTCTCTCCTCGAAAGTCGAGAGGAGATCCAGGCCAGCCAAACCGCATTCCGATGGAACAAAGACCACTACCCCAAATACCGGGTCGTAAAACGTGCTTGCACATTGGACAGAAACCTTCACTCACAGAATCGAAGTGAACGATGAGAATACTCATCAGTCATGATGTGCATGGAAGTGATGTTATAGTATTATACTACTTTGCATAATAATATTTATTTAAAATATTTTTTCAAAGACAAATTAATACACGATTAAAAATAATAAAAACAATCAAAATTACAATAATCATGATTTGAAGATCAGTTTGAGACTCTGGACATAGTTGGAATAACAAACAATAATAATAATAATAATAATAATAATAATAATAATAATATAATAATAAAATAAAAATTAATAATAATAATAATAATAATAATAATAATAATAATAAACGTGAGGATTTGAATACTATGATTTTTTTAATAACTATGTACATTTTATTTGATTGTATTTATTTATTTTATATCAACCATTGGGTTATACTTCCGACTTCGCCACTATAGCCTGTGCTGGTCAGATCCAGCCACTGTCTCTTAGTCTTATCAGAAATATCAATCTCTTTGCGCACAGGAAGTCAAAGTCAGGGTGTATGTTCTTGTCAGTTTGAAGATATAATGACAAGGCCGTGCGAGGTTACTCATCAGTTGGGAATTGTGCGCGGTCTGCAGCAGCTTGAGTTTTTAATTGTCAGTGAACCACCTTATTTAACATCAATCCCATTTATAGAGACGCAATGCAAAATAATCTTGGATCATCAATTCATTATCAATGTCAGAAGTTACCTAAACGAATTTTCAACTATTCAACCTAGACGCCTGATGGGTGACCCTTATTTGTTTTAAACCAAAATAATGTACCACAACTGCATTATATTTATTATCGACCGAGTGCCCCCCCCCCCCCCCTCCCCCAAACCACGAGCATCGCCATATAAACTCATAAAGCCTGTGTGGCCTTGACCGCTCAGCTGCTGTGCTGTGCACTGTGGTTTCCAGAGAATGCATTCATCTGTATCTAGTTTTCAATCTCTGTAATCCATTCGCCTATCTTTCTAAAATAGATAAGTCGGAAGTTCACAATCCAAGTTCAGGCAATATACTCTCACTATTCTTTTATTATCCAAATTCATAAAATTACTAAGATTACAAGTGTTCATATTATGCGTCAGCGTAAGATTGTTTACTTCATGATGTCGGAATTCCATGCACGCACTGTGTGTGTGACAGCTGCTGGCAACCCATACCAAGCCATTATCGTTCGTCAATAACAAAACCTACAAACAGTATTTAGCTCGTGCACAGATGGCTCATGTAATTAGAGTGCATTTCTTTACCCTTGGAAATAAGTATACATGGTGGTAACTCACACTTATAGAAATTGTTTTATCTTGGAGGAGCGATTAAATTTAATTTAAAGCGCTCTAAAACTACTAATATTCATATTCATGTAAATAAGAACATAATTGCGCCCTAATAAGTTTTCAATAGTTACACCTGACCTGAGTTTCCTTGCCACCTTACATTGTTATTCGCCACAAGAACCGAACTCTCGTTTACCATTTTTGGGCAAGTGGCTGGGTTTCCAAAGTACGTATTTGCCGTTGTCGGGCTCAATTGCCTAAAGTACGTGCGTCGTGCATTAAATCAGACTAGATCCACAAAACTTAGTAAATTTTTCATACTATCGACTACATCAAACTTCATACAAAATAGCAATGTTTAATTTGCAACCCCTATCTAAAGCTTTCTCAAAAGATTGTTTTGAACTGTCAATTATTTAATTTGACAAAATTATAGGATTTAGTTTATAAAATTCATTTTTTATTAATTAACATTAAAATGTCACCGTTTATGCACAATTATTTTAAACGACTTGCTTGACTGAAAGTATTTCTGAGTTTCCCTTTATCGCACACAATGCAGTGCAATACAATACATTACAATTACAATACATTATTACAACTCAATGTTACTACTTATTAGTGAGTAGTGACTGATGACAAACCGCCAAACTGCATATTATAGTTACGTATTCGTGATGGTACCATTCACATTAACTATCACCGATCAAGCCTTCCGAAGATTTGAAATTTTTGTTTTAGGCTTTCGTTGATATCATATTCATAGATGATAACAATAATATATTGTTGATATGACGGTGTTGTGTGAACTACGTAAATTGGTCCAATCATAACTGCGCGCTAAAAACACCAACATCGGTCCAAACTAAATTACGAATTACTTGTTAGTTACTAACACGGGCTACTGTACATCCAGTCATCCACAGATAAAAATATCTATGCTTTTGTCTGTGCTATAACTGTTATTGCATGTTGCATCATACAATAGGTACGATACGAGTATTATACAGTAATAAAACGACGAACGCGATATTACTTTGTTTACAGCTGTTGAGAACGTGAATCACCAGCTCAGGCTAAATTAGCTACTATTTTTATGTTTAGGTACAAGCAATAGTAAACAATGACAGGGCTCTCAAGTTCTATTCAACCTGATTGTTTGTCCTCCCTACCGTCCGCCGGGTCGAGGTTTGATGAATGAGGCACGTGGGGGGGGGGGGGGCGTATCGCTTATACCTGGGTGCAGACTCTAGGAACTCGAGTTCGGGGACATAAAAATACACGGAATAAAATATAATTGTTACTTGATCACATATAATACATACATACATATACCCATCCCCTGATTCTTACTACAAACCAAGGCTTCTATAATACACTCCTATATCCATGCATATTCCCTATCTTCAAAGGGGTCGTTAAGCATTACAACCACAATTAACTATGCTACAACGAGTTCATGCGAAGCGCGTAACTCTGATTCGGGAGGTCATCGAACGATCCCCGCCGCCGGCAATCCTGACCAAAAGTTTCTTCCAAGATTATCTTCACTCGGGAATGCGAATGCAAGGGAATAAGTGTAGTTATTCGGAATAACTACTCTGAAACAGCCCTTGGATATGCCCTTTACAACTACCACAACTCCCGTAATTAGTTACGGTCGTTCTGTAAGTCATTCATGTTGGTCAAAATGGTAAAGTATAATAAACACGCCACGCAAGTGTAATTATTTACTAGGCCGCTTCGCAAACGCTTGTTCCAGTCGCGTTGATGCATGAGCTTTTTTGGAATATTTCTGTCCAATGATTACGTTTTTACGTGGAATCTCCTTACTTTTTCTATAGTTACTTGATAATAATTGTTCATTATACACCTGTAAAAGGCTTATATTAAAACCTTTATTTCTATGAATTTTGACCAACTTTTTCTTTCAAGAGGCACTACATGACCATAATCTTTATGTCAATGTAAAATATGAACGTTGTAGCCCCACCCGTTTGGTCAAAATCGACCCAAATATCACGAAAATATCGTATTAAAAACCGGAGAAAAAGTCGTAAAAGTACGATTTCTATAAGAAATATTTTTTCAAATGTCTCTAAAATCATTACATATATGATATTAATGATTTTAAACGTTCCTATAAAGTTTCATCAAGATCGGAGTAGCCGTTTGCCAAATATCACGAAAATATCGCACTAAAAATCGTAAAAGTACGATATTTATGAGAAATATTTCTTCGGTTGTACCCAAAAACAATACAGTTCTAAGTTCAGAGATTTCGAAGGCCCCCTCTAATTTTCATCAAGATCGCATATGCCGTTTGCCCGGTAGAGAAAAACAGACAAAAAAACTAACAAAAACAAAACACCCGAGCTATTTTTCTTGGGGTAACGTAAGTAAAAAATAAACAAAAAAACACAAAGTCAAATTGAAGTCTTCGCTTCGCTCATCCAATGAAGTATAAACTAGGAAAACGCTCAAGTCCCGCCGCGTTGATGGATGAGCTTTTTAAAGTTTTTAGTTTGCGTGGGATATCTTTACTTTTGCAAGTGCTTTGTTTTGCTGCCTACGCATTGTAGGTGATTGTTGTAAAGTTTCTATTGTTACCTGTCAATTGGTATTATTTACCGTAAACAACTTATATTAAAAGCTTTATTTTTATGGATTCTGGCTAACTTTTCCAACTTTTACTTACAAAAGGTACTACATCACCATAACCTTAATGTCCATGTATAATATGAACGTTGTAGCCCCACCCGTTTGGTCAGAATTGGCCCAAATGTCACGAAAATATCGCACTAAAAATCAAAAAACTTATATTAAAAGCTTTATTTCTATAGATTCTGGGTAACTTTTTCAACTTTTTCTTTCAGAAAGCAATACATCACCATAACCCTAATGTCCATGTGAAATATGAACGTTGTGGCCCCACCCGTTTGGTCAGAATCGGCCCAAATGTCACGAAAATATCGCACTAAAAATCGAAAAAAAATCGTAAAAGTACGATATTCATGAGAAATATTTCTTTGATTGTACCCAAAAACGTAGCAAGTCTAAGTTTAGAGATTTCGAAGGTCCTGTCAAATTTTCATCAAGATCGGATATGCCGTTTGCCCGGTAGAGAGCGAACAACAGACAGAAAAAAAAAAAAAAAAAAAAACAACCGAGCTAAATTTTTTGGGGGGTCGGTGAAATTGAAGTCTTCGCTTCGCTCGCTACGCTCATCCAATAAACGTATTCAATAAGAAGAGTCAGATGAAAAATCGTCGCCGTAGACACAGATAACTAAAGTGATGACCTTGGATAAGTGTGAATGACGATAAATACGCTATGCTATCTAACATCAAGTGTATGAATCGTAATTATTAATAACAATAGCTTGAAATTACACCATTGCCATTGTATATTTAATAAGAAGTAAAAAGTAACTTGTATCACATGCAACAAACTTACAGTGCCAGTCAGCAGTGAGAAAAATTAAAACGCGGGCGGCATGGTGTAAAAAGATCGTCATTGACTCAATGTGGTCAGGTTAGGGTTGGGATGCTTGAGTTTCCTTGTTTGCTAGCTCCTATTTGTCAGGCAGCGTTTGGTCATTTTGGTCCGTCTCTAAAGAAGGTCGTTGCCCTTTGTACACACGTGCTCGTTGTGTTTCAATGGCAATGGTTTACTCGTGAGAGGAGAGAGGGTGTTGGTGTGCGATGGGGGGTGGGGTGGGGCACCGAGTTTAGTCGTAACAACACTGGTGTTTAGTTTCAATTATTCAGTAAAGAGTTTTTTTCCAGTGATATGTAATAAATAACCAAATAACCTTCCCTAATAAAATACAAAATATTGGTAGTAAGTAACAACTGTCTCCCCCCCCCCCCCCTCCCCACGTGGTCGGTGACTATGCCGGTGTTAAATTAACACTTTCCTTTACCCAAATCAATGCGCACCAATGGACGTTTTTATTGGTCTATTTTTATTTTTGTTACAACTTAGATGGATGAAACCACAGACGAAACTATCACCGGCTTGACGGGCGGACGTAATGCATTAATACTTTTCTAGATTGGTGTAGGCTATTGTAAGATCGAATTGAATTTTGAATCAGAGAGTGGGTATCGGAGACGCGCCTTTTATAATCACTTCCACCAACTAGGAGTATTTCACGTATAATAAAATCGATAAATCGTTACTATTTTACACAAATTGTCTAAGCCTACCCTACATCATGATTTCCTATTTTCTGGAAATCGATCAAGAAAGTAAAAATGTGGGGTATCGATACCCCAAATTTCTGTATTGTTTTCCATATAACTAATTCACGATTTTCTATTCATTAAAAAAATCATACAAATTAGAAAGTTGCACATTGTGCACACAACTGCAGTGATACTAGACAGTGGCAGTTATTAAATTATTATTGTCATCAACGCACAGGTCGAGGTAAACAACGAAACGGCCTTACTGTCAGTGGACAAAAATTCATAGTCATAAAGTGATATTGATCTTTTGTTAGTTATCGTTCACTCGTCGATTGCGTCAGGGCCTGCAGGGTTGGCTTGGTCACTTTGGTTTATTGTCCGCTGTCCCACACTGAAAAATCAGTTGTGTGAGTGTGACCGAGTGAGTCGACTCTAAATACGGATTTATTTATTTATTTATTTATTTATCAGCTGTTCTAAATAAAGAACCACGAAGAAACAAAAGCAAAACGATTTGCCTTCAACAAACACTGTACTGGTTATGCTAGGCACTAAATTACGATGTATTATGGTGAGTAAAGAAAGAGACATTATTATTTGAAAAATAAATGGTTGAGCAATCAAATAAATAGTTTACTTTTTTGATTCCTTCTATGAATTGCCTTGTTTGGTCAATGACATCGAAGAATGTTGCTTTTTCCACTGATCATACCTATTTCTCACCCCCTCCGCGGTATCGCATTTGTTCGTAGTGTCACAGATAACAGAGTACACTACGTGTAGTGTACTCTGTTATCTGTGGTAGTGTGTGGCCTACTTAGCCTCTTGTCAAGTGCCGGCGCCTGTCGAGAGGAGTGAGCCGCGTGGTTTTGTTTCTGTGGTAGACTCGATGACGCCTTTGTGTCTGTATGCTATTTGGATGTCGGAAATACTCCCCGAAAATCGAAAGTGACGTCAAAACATCGCGAATTAATTCAAAATCAAATCTACCATTTTTATTTCGATGACAATGACATGTTTTTGTCCACTTGAAGTTAATTCATAAATAACAGACATTATCTGTGGTTGCCAAACCAATTAAAGTAAATTTGAAATTTGAAACGGGAGAAAGTTGTTTGGGTGAACGAACAGTGACCTGGCCAATGATGTCATTATATTATAGCCCCCTGCCCCCATCCTTAGGGCTCGTCACATCATCCATGGTCGCTATGTGTTTATTAAACTAGG
Source organism: Sweltsa coloradensis (assembly GCA_024449915.1). Classification (NCBI taxonomy): domain Eukaryota; kingdom Metazoa; phylum Arthropoda; class Insecta; order Plecoptera; family Chloroperlidae; genus Sweltsa; species Sweltsa coloradensis. The sequence goes on along the minus strand of JAMZAV010007883.1, from coordinate 11,267 downwards.
AAAACGCTAAAGTCCCGCCGCGTTGATGGATGAGCTTTTTTAAAGCTTTTAGTTTGCGTGGGATATCTTTACTTTTGCAAGTGCTTTGTTTTTCTGCTGACGCATTGTAGGTGATTGTTGTCAAGTTTCTATTGTTTCTTGTTAATTTGTTATTATTTAACGTAAAAATCTTACATTAAAAGCTATATTTCTATAGATTCTGGCTAACTTTTTCAACATTTTCTTTCATAAGGTACTACATCACCATAACCTTAATGTCCATGTATAATATGAACGTTGTAGCCCCACCCGTTTGGTCAGAATTGGCCCAAATGGTACGAAAATATCGCACAAAAAGTCAAAAAACGTATATTACTAGGAAAACGCTTAAGTCCCGCCGCGTTGTTGGATGAGCGTAATTGGTGCATTGAGCTGCCATGTGTTATGCGGATTTTCTGTTCTGTGAAAAAATCATTACCAAGTTGAAGATTTTTTTAAAAATTATTTAAAAATAAATAAAAAATAAACTGTAATTTTTAATTTTTTTAATTAATCGTAATTTTAAAAAAGAAAAAAATCGTAAAATTTCGATTTTCATAAGAAATAATTATTTGATTGTGCTCAAATTTCACACGAATATATCGATTCATAAAATTAAGGTTCTGTTAAAAAATCATTACAATCGGATAAAGCATGTAGGTGTTATAAGTCAAAGAATTGTTTTAAAAAAAAAAAACGTAAAATTGCGATTTTCATGAGAAATAATTTTTCGATTGCGCTTAAATTTTCCACGAATATATAAATTCATAAAATAAAGGTCCTGTGAAAAAATCATTACAATCGGACAAAGCGTGTAGGTATTATAATCGAAGAAATTTTTTCAAAATCGAAAGAAATCGTAAAATTGCGATTTTTATGAGAAATTTTTTTTCGATTGCGCTCAAAAACGTGGGAGTTCTAAGTTCAGAGATTTCGAAGGTCTCAATAAAATTTCATCGCAATTGGAGTATCGGTTTAGCCGGAATCGTGCTAACAAACAGACAAAAATACAAAAAAAAAAAGAAAAAAAAAAAAAAAAAAAAACATTCCGGATTTTTTTCTCCAGTGTAGTGAAATGGAATCTTCGCTTCGCTCGCTACGCTCGCTACGCTCATCCAAAAAGCTTTATTTCTCTCTATTCTGGCTAACTTTTTCAACTTTTTCTTTCAGAAAGTAATACATTACCATTACCTTAATGTCCATGTGAAATATGAACGTTGTAGCCCCACCCGTTTGGTCAGAATTGGCCCAAATGGCACGAAAATATCGCACTAAAAATCGAAAAAAATCGTAAAAGTACGATATTCATGAGAAATATTTCTTCGATTGTACCCAAAAACGTGGCAAGTCTAAGTTCAGAGAAAACGAAGGTCGTGTCAAATTTTCATCAAGATCGCATATGCCGTTTGCCCGGTAGAGAGCGAACAAACAGACGGAAAAACAAACAAACAAAAAAAAAAAAAAAACAACCGAGCTAAATTTTTGGGGGGTCGGTGAAATTGAAGTCTTCGCTTCGCTCATCCAATAAATAATCATAAATAAATAAGAACCATAATAAACAATAATCACAAGTTCACAACAACAGAATGCCACCGCGCCACAGACGTGAGGGGTTATTGCTCGTATCAAGCTGTGCTACGCACATCTGTGTTGTGACTTGTGAGGTAAGGAAGGACTGATGACTGTAGCCAGACAGATAGATAGACAGATAGACAGACAGACACCTCGTCGCTACCGATCTCGTGTTGATCCCTTCTGCGTGCTTCTGCCAAGCAAGCAAGGGTTGGGCTCCGAGCCCCGAGGCGGTCATTGAAGGTCGCACAAGCTCTGGCAACACAGCCGCGCGAAGTGAGTTAACCACCGAACAGACGAGGTCGGAAAAACGTTCGTCCTTTTGTTGTTAATGTTAGCTCCCAGGTAGGGGCACATTCGCTCTCAACCTCTCACAGTCGAGCCTAGTGTTTGTGGTTCACACTTCAGAATAATTCGGCCATATTGCGCAGCATCTCGCCCTATCCCGTCACGTATCTGCCCACGTAGTGTACTCTATTATCTGTGCTAAAAGTGATTAAATAAGTCCAGAAACTACTTTCCGCGGCCAAAAACCAAGTAAATAAATGCATAATAATATTTGGTTAAAAAAGGAAAATCATAAACTTAATGCAAAATAACACTTCTGTCAAATTACCCTTATCCGTGTGACTGAGTGGGTACACTCTAAATATGTATGTATTTATTTATTTAGGTAACTGAATCTAGCCAGTGTTTTGGCTGCTTCTACAGCTATTAATAAGTGCTCACATGTCAATGTAGCCTATATTGTATAGGGCTAGTGCAGAATACATACCGTAGTAGTTTCATAACAACAAAAAGTCCTTTGCCGTCCTGTTCCACCCTGATTTTTCTACTTTCTTAAATATGTAATTTTGTAAAATTAGCCCTAGAACTATAATTTTCAAATTTTCTGATCAGGCACAAGCCAAACAAAAAACTCCTTTTATATTATTTGTTAATTTATTTCTATTGTATTTTATAATGTGGTTTTAAGAGGTATAACTTAGGCATATAGATCTATCAACACCATAAAAGCCCTAGCGAAAACGGACGAGTCCAAGTTGTCTTGAATGCAGGCGATGAGCGCATACACGCATACCGCGGGTGATCGGCGGAGAAAAATTAAGGTGCGGGGCGGCGAGGTCATATCGCTCCTGCCGTAAGCAGTAAGCTTATTGGGGAGGTTTGTTCCTTACGGTTGCCGGTGAGAAACTGAGCCGTACGCCGCCCGTATCTACGGAACTTCCCTAAAACAGAGAATGAACTTGGTCCGGAGGCGCGCGCACGTAACGGCGCTGGCCACAGTGGTCTTGGTAGAAAGTTATACACTTTGTGACTGAAGCCTCATGACCCTTTTCTAACTTTCTATGGAGTTGTGCATCTTAATTTTCAATTACGGTATTTGTAGGCCTACAATTTATAAAAAAAAATTTAAAAAATGCCTCTTCAAAATAATTTCAAACTGCAACTACACCTCGTAGGCTTCTGGTACAGCATTCAATGTAGATGGTTGTGTTGCTGTGAGATTAATTAAATGTCAACTCTTTTTCTTGATCAAGTTTTAGAGAAAAAGTTGCATTTTCAAAATCGTGTTTCCTGCCAATTGGTAAAATTCAGATCTTCATTTTATCGCCACTGCTAATCCCTCAAAGAAACTAAATTTACAAAGAGGCCGGCTCATGTACCAATTATACCTTCGTCAAAATGTTGGACCTACCACTTCGTTACGCATGCCTCGATGTTGCCAAAAAGAACTCGCTTCAAACACGACACATTTAAATTGCTTTTCTATTATGTTGAAAGGAGTGGAGCCTCCGTATCGGCAATACTTTGGCGAGCTCGAAGAGGATTTAAGGGTTGACAGGTTAACAAGACTACTTATTCCGCTTGAATGTAGAGCGGCAAAATAGGCAATGGTGGTAAAATGAAGAATCCTTCTTTAGACGGTAGGCTAAAATAACAAAAAAATACCAGCTAAAAATGAAAGATTCTTAGAGAAAATACTATAATGTACAGCCAAATTTTTTCTCTGTTACCTATACTGAAGAAAACCGACTGAACATTAATCTTGCAGAAACACAATCATCTAGCCTAGGCCAACGTTAAATGCCGAATCTTTATATTCCTCTCGACTAGACCTGTCACATTGTTAGTAGGGATGCACATCGATACTATTTTCATTATTGATTATCAAAATAGTAATGTCATTATCGAATCGATATCACTAATAAAACCTGTTCCGACCTATAAGTGGCAAGTGGAACCTCAAGTGTGGCAAGTGTAAGTCAAAACAAAACAATCACGTTCCATTTACTACCTGGCTGTCTTCGATGTCATGTGTTTGGCTTCCTTTTTACAATGCTTATATTAGCTTCATGTGTTTGTCTGTCTGTCTGTCTGTCTGTCTGACTTTCTGTCTGTCTAGACAAAATCTTATAATCAATATTTCATTACAATGCTTATATTAGCTTATTGTGCTTGTCTGTCTGTCTGTCTGTCTGTCTGTCTGTCTGTCTGTTTGTCTGTCTGTCTGTCTGTCTGTCTGGACGGACGGAATCTTACAATCGATATTTCACCCACTTCTCAATGTCCAATCGAGCTGAAATTTTTCACACATACGTATTCTTGATGACAATAGATGAATCAATTAATAGATTCACTAATTAATCAATTAATTCATCGTAATTAATAATTAACGTTTTATATGGGAATTGATATTTCACCCACTTCCCAAAGTCCAATCAAGCTGAAATTTTTCACACAGACGTACAACGCTTAAATCAGCTTCATGTGTTTGTTTGTCTGTCTGTCTGTCTATCTGTCCTTTATTGCTATGCGATGACAACGCTCACCACGCTCCACTTACAATCCCCTGCGGTGAGTCATTCACCATGTACGTAAAGTTGCGTTCCCCTCGCCTGGTTCGACCTCACAGTTGATCGGATGGAGTTGTTGCCAGCGCAACAACACTGTTATTTATCACGGTAGGAATGGATTGTTAAAAAAAATAATACAATATAATATAAAAAATATAAAAAATAAATACATTATTGTTAAGACTAAAAAGTATAAAATAATATTACATGAAAAAAATAATTTTTTTATAAACAACGCTTATATTTAAATGTACTAAAAAGTAAAAAAAAAAAAATTTCGCCCATCAAATTTTTGCCTTACTCGGAAATTAAAAGCGTTGGGCGCTTTCCTTCCATGAACAACAAAATTCTGTAATCTATGTCAATACCGTATGCGCCCAACGCTTTAAATTTCCGAGTAAGGCAAAAATTTGTTGGGCGAAAATTTATTTTTTTACTTTTTAGTACATTTAAATATAAGCATTGTTTTTTTTTAAAAAAAAAAAAAAAAATTCATGTAATATTATTCGACTAATAGCTTATTTCCAAACATAAATCTCGAGTGTAACCATCAGCCCAGCCAGTGCATGGCACAACGTGAGATAGGCTCCGTCTTTAGAGTTTTCTTCGTGCCACTATTGACGAATTATTTGATATTTCGACAATCGATAATGAATTGTGGTTATCGAGTATCGAAATTATATCCATTATTGATTATTGATAGATAATTTTGATTATCGTGTGCCGGTGTGCATCACTAATTGTTAGTAGGTACCGTTGAAGAAAGATTTCTTGTGGAACTCGCTAGATTCTATAAGTAATATCTGAACATGTCACTTATATAGCCAAAGATATGCCTGCCGTGTTCTGAGTTTATTATTTTATGGTATGCCTTAATTATTGATATGAATTGCCTAATTGGATGCCCTAATGACTAAATAAATAGTAAATTTGTATCTGTTTAAACTTTAATGTACTTTTTCCAGATTTGCTAGAAACCATGCACACTGTTGGGAAGGCTGATGACAATAATTTCACCTCCATTTCAAGGTTGGCTGACCTCACCACAACTGGTGGTAACACTGAAGTGATACAGTCTCATCCTGCATTCAACTTTAAGTGTAGTTTGATACGGTTGCTAGGCAACCTTTGCTGGAGGCACCGTGTGAATCAAGATCAGGTAGTTCTAATTTCTTTGTTTAATAAACCTCTTAGAAATTATCACATGTGTGTGAATGGCACATGCTATGACTAAGGTGACCATATTTTGAGAGTTACAAACTGGGACAACTCAAGTGTAAGAATATTTGGATGAGCGAAGCAAAGACTTCAATTTCACCGACCCCCCAAAAAATTTAGCTCGTTTTTTTTTTTTTTTTTTTCTGTCTGTTCGCTCTCTACCGGGCAAACGGCATATGCGATCTTGATGAAAATTTGAGGGGACCTTTGAAATCTCTGAACTTAGACTTGCTACGTTTTTGGGTACAATTGAAGAAATATTTCTCATGAATATCGTACTTTTACGATTTTTTTCGATTTTTAGTGCGATATTTTCGTGACATTTGGGCCGATTCTGACCAAACGGGTGGGGCTACAACGTTCATATTTCACATGCACATTAAGGTAATGGTGATGTATTGACGTTTGAAAGAAAAAGTTGAAAAAGTTAGCCAGAATCTATAAAAATAAATGTTTTAATTTGAGTTTTTTGAGGTGTTAAATATTAAAACCTTTATTTCTATAGATTCTTCTTCTAGATTCTAGAATGTTTTAATTTGAGTATTTTGAGGTGTTAAATATTAAAACCTTTATTTCTATAGATTCTGGCTAACTTTTTCAACTTTTTCTTTCAAAAGTCAATTCATCACCCTTACCATAATGTCCATGTGAAATATGAACGTTGTAGCCCCACCCGTTTGGTCAGAATCCGCCCAAATAGCACGAAAATATAGATTTTAGATCTTTCTCACAGCCTTGTATGAAAACTTCACAGGAGATTTTATACCTTACTCACAGCCTTGTTACAAACAAACAAAGATCCAACAGACCTAATGATTGCTTTGTATGGGCCGTGTTATTAATATGTTTTTATTATTTTAAATTAATGTTAACATTTAATAATTAAAAAGCTCATCCATCAACGCGACTAAAAAAAGCGTTTGCGAAGCTTCCTAGTTTGTATTCCATAGACCATTTTGGGGTCTGGGGCAGAGCCCCAGCCGCAGGAGGCATATTTTTTTTCGAGATATATTTGGTCAAATACCCAGAAAACAGCTTTCTGACTTGAAAATATGAATTAAAAATGGTTTTAATGTGTACATTTTCGTAGTCATAAAATCTTTATGTAGTGGCTTAAAAATGATAGTACAAAATAAAATACAAGCCCTCGGCAGAAAATAATGCGTGAAATGTATTAAAATTAAAATAAATAAATAAATTGTATTTAGAGTCTATCCACTCAATCAAAACGTACTTCAATTACATGATTATTACATTTTGATATTTCATTATTGATAAACAAAATCAATGCAAATAATGACTGAGAAAATTAGGGGTGTGCAAGTCCTGATTTTTTCATTTGAGTCAAGTCCAAGTAATTCGTCTTTTTTAAATTTGTTGCGCTTTGACTATATATTAGTGATGACATCGGGTAGTAAATATTGAAGTCGAACCCGGAGCCTTGGGAACCGGGTAGGAGTCGACTTCTCAATCCGCAATAAATTTTTTTTTTTTTTTTTTGAATTTTTTTATGAAAAGTTATTTTTAGCCCACTACTCTAGTTGCACAACGCTGTTCGTCTGTTCCCCCCCCCCCCCCCCACCCTCCACCCGCTACGTATCACTAGCTTGCGTGTCTCTTGGCCCGGCCAAGACTCTCGCTGATTTGTTATGTTTACGTTTTGAGATAAGATAACAACTAACGAGACAACAAGTGCAATCTCATTCAATTTATCATCAAAAAAAAAAGAAAAAAAAATTTCCCCCGACTCCTTGAAAATGGAGTCGACTCCGACAGGATTCGGGTACTAGGGATGGGACGTTTAAACGTTTAAACGTTTGTGGACGGTTAGAGGTTATTAAATTCGCAAAACGTTTAGTAAAAATAAAAAAAAAAAAATTAAAATTTTTTTTAATGAAATGTTATTTTGTTATCACTTTTGGAGCCTACACAAACACGGGCTAACAGATGAGGCCGATAATTTTCTAAAAATGCTCAATTTTGGTGGAGGTGCCGGGTACCAGGCTGTATTATGACATCTTGTCTGTTACATATGGTGGAAGTGCCGGGTCATTAAATGCAAGAGCCTATTTTTTTTTTTTCTTTAGAAATTAGGGTTTAGAACGTTTAAACGCAATTAGTTCAAGGGGTTAAACGTTTACGAAATTAAACGCTTTTTCCCATACCTACTATATATATTTGTTTTTACAATTATGTTCAATATTAATTTTATTTACTGATATGTCTATATGTTTGCTAAAAAATTAAAGAGTAACATCTAATTGATTTAAAATGTTATCCCTCTCTAGATCATTTTAATGAATGATGTTATTATGGCTAGACTATGACATATAATTCTGTAAAAGTGGTATAACTTGAAAATGTTGATACAAACATTATAGTGAAATATTGTTATTATTTGTGCCAAAAAAAGTTCAGAACTTCCCAAAAGAACACAAATGTGTATCAAAAGACTGAGGTTAGTATAATGGATATTCAGGGTTGGTCAGGCACGTAGGAACATTTTGAAAGTAGGGGGGGGGTGGTGAAATTCATCAGAAGATTATGCTGCTGGCAGCTGGGGTCTGGGGCGAAGCCCCAGTCGCCAGAGGCCTTTTCACCGAAGGCGAAACAATTTTCACCAGACCACAGTTATTTCGTCATGTTTTAACTGCTTTCGGACTCTGTAAACAATGTTTTACTGCAACTATCTGCGTTCTAAAAACTCAAAACATGAACGTGAAGTGGCCCATTTTAGTAAATTTCAACCTAATTTTTTATGTAATGACGAAGCATACACCCAAACATATTCGTTTTACCAAGGTGATTGTCGAATTGTATAAGTGTAAGTGCATACTTTCTACATAAATTCTTGGATTAATATTTAACTCATGTAATTTTTGCCCCCCCTGCCCCCCCCTCCGGTTCCTACGGTAACGCCAAGAATAGATAACGATATCTACATTTTCACACTCAAGCGCGACCCGGCTCCTCCATCAAAATCATTGAATAGTACTAGCACACCCCTAGAGAAAATGAATTATCTTCTTGGGAGTGGAAGAACTATATCAATGTTATTACTGTTAGTATTTATCAGAGGAGTGTATTTTTAATTAAAACATTATCCTTCCACACGGTACAGTTGACAGAATACCGGGACATTTCCCATCCAAAATTGAAAACCGGTACAAATACGTCATTTTAACGAGTCTCTCGGGACACCGGTACAAGTGTTCTGAAAACGGTACTGTACCGGTCAAACCGGTACGTCTGGTCACCTTAGCTATGACTCGAGTCATGAGATCATGACGCACAAGGAAACTATCTTCTCACTAGAAACATAGTGTCACTTACAACCCACCTGCCATGTCTCAATGCATTTATAGTTTTATACACGAGCCCGGAGTGCCAGCGACCGACTGGTCTAAAATAATCTAGGCCTACAAAGCAACTATTGAGAGCAATGACTACTGTTTTTAACTAATACTGTTGGTAGTTTAAAATATCTGCAATATTTTAGGATATGTGGTTGTAATAATTTATATAAAAAAAAATATAGATGTACTAGTTATTATAGTGCTACCTTTGCAGCAAAATCTACAACAAATTTCCTTGTGATATGAAAAATTATATGCCTTCATAGTTTAAAACTAAAGTAAAGGCATATCTAATATGCCATCCATTTTACTCCCTTGACAAATTCCTTAGCACCAAAATTGTATAGTATAATATTTAAGTAGGCCTTATTCAGCCCGCATATTCATCCGCATATGATCACTATGGTTTTGTTTATAATGTAACTCTTATGTGATACTTAGTGTGTGTTTGTGATACACGTCAAACTTTCACTTTCATATACCGGATACTGTAGGTAGTAGCCACAAACAAACATTGTCAAATTCTATATTATACTAGTTGGATCACTGTGGTGCAATACATATTATTTATATGTATTCCTTTGCATTAACTTAAAACTTTAATGCAAAACAAGTTTGTGATCACTTGTTTGTTTCATTTGTTTTATATGTGCATAATATGTCCAGTCTATTTATTTATAATAAGTAGGGAGGTAACAACTAATAGGCCTAGGTATTTAGTATTCTAGTTTTAAGGCTGTTCCACCCTGTTTTTCCATTGTCTAAAATATGCAACTATTATGTAAAAATATAGTGAATGAGATGGAAACCTGGCACTATTAGAACACCAATTTTTTTTTGTGATTCTGCACGCAGCACATATTTATTTCATCTTCAAAATAGTTTCAAACTGCAATTACATCTAACACATTGTTCAACATTGATGGTTGTGTTTCTGTGTTTCCCCAGAGTGAGCAACAAGTTCATTGTGCACAAATTGGTATATGAAATGACACCATATCTGTAACTGATTACATTTATTTTCCAGCCTTTTTCTTTTGATTTTTGTCCTCTGCCGTTTTGGCCCGGGCTTTTGTGGTGTTGGTAGATCTATATGTGACAGTGATAGTTTTTTGCTAATGGGCCAATGGCTATCGATTTTTGGTGGTTATGGGACAGTGTTCATGTTTTAATTGTTGTCATTAAAAGAGTACTGAAAGGATCCAAAGTACTACAACATTTAACTTTACTAACTTTATTTTTATTAATTTTTTTTTGTTGTGAAAAGTCCAAAAGTGTGTAATTAATTAGTTCACAATCACCTTCCTAAATCCTAATAATTAGTAATAACTAATAAGTAAACTATTCATCTCATGTTCTCTACATCATTCACTCGTCTTGTTTACAGATTCGATCACTGAACTGCATTCCTCTACTGCTTGACTGCTGCAACATGGATGCAAGAAATCCCTGTATCCTTCAAATATTGGTACAGTACTTATTAGTTGTAGAGTTGATCTAGTTTATTTTTGTAAAATTAAAGAATCACTCAGCACGCTTCATGCATGCAACTCGCGCTTTCCGCTATACCCTAACCCAGTGGTTCTCAGTGTGGGGCACGAAGGTTTGGTAGGTGGAGCGCCAAGATGAGTAACCACGTGTTTAATAAACACTAGGAAAGAATTTAAAAGTGAAAAAAATAAGAAGTAAAAGTATGAATTTCCTTCAAAATTATGTTAGGCCACGTTAAAGGCATATATTCATATGAAATGAATTAAAAAAACAAAACAAGTACCATAGAGAAGTGCAAAAAATAAGAATGCCACAATTTGTGGCACCCTTGGATGAGGCATACATTCCTCTTGTCTCCCAAGCACCAGAGTTGGGAGGGAAGCCCCCTTACTGTCTGTGCTGACACTGTGTGCCCCAGTATGAATGGTGTGTGAAGTAACCTTGCTGATGATGACAACATGCATGCAGAATTTACTTCTTGCGTGGCCCAACCACAGGTTTGGTTATGTGTTGTGAGTTTTGTTTGCATGTAGTTAGCTGATTTTTAGTGGCCACCATCCAACTGATGAGTCCCAGAAGGACAAAATGCGTCGTGGATTAAGGTAACAAACAACTTTAAATCAGCTGCAGTTGTCATCAGCAGGTGAAAAGTTTTGTCGCCCCCAGCCCTTCAGGCTGGGTTTTATGTTCTTTATGTTCTCAATGCTTTCCCAACCTGTCAACCCTTCTCCAATCACACTAAACTAGCCGATTG
>JAMZAV010007882.1:0-30465 GCA_024449915.1 Sweltsa coloradensis | reverse complement strand
GGCAATTCGGCGCAATTTCTCTTGCTGAATAATCATAATCATAATCATAATATTATATTAATAATAATTTAATATAATAATAATAATAATAATAATAATAATATAATAATAATAATATAATAATAATAATAATAATAATAATAATAATAACACACGCATCTCCAACAGTAAAACCACAGTTCTCGGGAAACAAGTTTCCGAGGTGTAATTGATTATATGAAAATCAATCCAGAAATTAATATATACATCCTCAGCAGGTATGAACCCCGGTCTAAATTGCCGGTCTGGCGCTTTAAAGACGGTAACTTTATAACATCTGGATTGTTGGTGCATTGTACATCTGCATGAAGCCAGCTTAGTCAGACTAACAAGTGTCGGCAACCTCAGTTTGAGTTCGAGTAAATTGAGCAGTTACCGACGAATATTGGAACGAAAAAAAACTACTACACTATTCTAAGCAGAATTATACCACGGCAGTTATATTTTTTAAAGAACAAGGTGATCGAATACATAAAATTAATTATGAGTAATATTAGTATTAAATTTATCAGATTCAAAGTATATTACCTTTATGACACGGATGTATTCACAATTTAAATTGTTATCCTTTATACATAACGACGTGTGTTTAAAGAGACGGTTTAGTTAATTGATTGACGTTGGGCAATAGGCAAGATGAGAATGTATGAACGTATGAACGACGATTTACCCAAAGTACAGAAAATTGGGATAAACCAACACAATTAAACTATGAAATAACCTAAATTAATATACTATTTTTTGCCAGAATAATGCAATTGTATCTCGATTTCTCTACATGTAGTAAGCGACTTGTTAATGTCCACAATAGCTATAGCACAAACATGCAGTGTTGCAGTAAAATAATAAAAAATGTAGTTTCAACACCAAAACAGAATACAAAAATTAACACAATCTAAAACTATAAATCAAATTCACATAGTGATATTTTATATTTCTCCTCGTTCGTTTGTGAATGCGTGCATAATGTCACTGTAAGTCACATTTTGTGTGGCACGATGGGAAAACACTTAGGGCAGGGAACTGCGGCCTTTGCGGAGCACCTGTGCTTGGAGTGGCGACACAACGCTGAATGTGTCTAAACGTTCTGCCACAAGCCTTACACTGGGGGTCGTTGCTTGTCAACGCATTCGTGTTTCACGGGCTGTGGAGTTGTTTCTTCATGGAGAACGATTTTTGCCGCACCCCGTACAGGTGTGAGGCTCCCTGCGTCCGCAGTCGTGCTTCTTGTGGTACGCGAGGTCCTTCTTCCCCTTGTATGAACGAGGACATTTCTGGACAAGTAATGTCTTTCAGAGCCTGGAGCTGGTTGATATTCCTGCTCGAAACCTGTGAAATTAGAATTAAAATTTGAGAAGGTAAATATAAAGAGAAGCAACTCGGACCTATATTTTACTGCCCTATAATTATAATGAAAAGGGAATAGAATTCTCAAACATAAAATCGCCACATAACCAGCATCAAGCATGATTCTCACACCAAAAGCATGTTATATATATTATCTGCTTTCACAATAAAATGAATTTCCATACCAATTAGTCAAAATGTGAGACGAAAACACAAGAAAATAATTTTCAATATAGCAAAATCAAGGTAAATAGCACTCGTGGAGTATTTGTATGACAGAACAAATCAAGTAGAGAGATTTATGATCCAATTGGTGGTTTCCAATTATGGCAGGCTGCTCTCGCGGTGTCGCGAGTCGTTAAAAGTCTCAATCTTATTTTTACAACTATTTACCATGCACATCCCTTCACCGCAGTACCCCCTTTCCTTTTTACACCCTTTAGGAAAAAAATTTGCAATTCCACGTATACAAACGATGACGAGACAACATTAAAATCTGTTATTATTAAAGTGAGGTTTACAAAGATTTAAAATGATTATCCACGATAACCAAACGTATTATATAATGCACTCAAAAAATATATGATTTTTTTTTTTAAACGGTTAAGCAGATGAAATTTTCCCCGCAAGAAACATTTTTAAAGAAGAGGGGTCCTTTATGTAACGGAAGTATTACACATGTAATTTGTTATAATTTCTGAAACGAAGTGTGTTGAGACACATTTGAGAATAGAGATAGGTAAAGACCGAATGACTAATGAGGGCATATTTGAAGCATCTGCGTATGGAAGTCTTTAAAGAGAAAAAACAAACATTTGGATATCAATCCTCAATGTTTGGCTTATTTTAACATATCCTTACACTGCATTTGGATTGGATAAACTTAAAGGCAACTGGCACGACGAGAAATGTATGAAGGTATGGATAAACCCCAAGTACATCAAATAAGGATGAACTATAAACATCGCGAAGTATGAGAGAATCTACAGAGGCCTATACTTTTTTAGGACAGAATAATGCATTTTTTCTCGATTTCTCTACATGTTAGTTAGCGACTTGTAATGTCCACAATACCTCTAGACGATACAAGGTTTGCAACACACAAAAAAAAACATTATACAATAATAAACCCCAGTCTGAATGTAAATACCAATTGATCGATTTTAGGGACGATCGGTTGAGTTTAGGCTTTACATAATTGTACATAAGTCAATAGAGGAAAAATTAACTAAATTGTAATTAATTAGATAAGTAATTGATTAATTTTTAATATTATATAAATATTTATTACTGCAGCTTGGAGAGATAAAAAGATTCCCAAAGGATTGGGAAAAGGGTATTATAGTACCAATTTTAAAAAAAAAGGTGACAACAAACAGTGTAGTAATTATAGAGGTGTCACTCTACTTTGCCAATGTGCCAAGTTTGTATGAAAAAGTGCTAGAAAAGAGAATGAAAGAAAAGGTGGAAAGAGGCTTGAGGGAGGAGCTACATGGTTCAGAAGTGGACGGTTCAACCGTGGACTTGATTTTCTCAAAAAGACAGCTCATGGAAAGAGAAAGGGGAAAAAGGGGGAGGAGGTATGGAGGTTTTTCTGGATCTTACAAAGGCCTATGACAGGATGCCCAGAGAAAAGAGTTTGGGAATGCCTCCGAAAAAAGAAGATTTATAACAGATTGGTGGAAAAGAGTACAGAGTATGTATGTGAAGAATGTGAGTTTGCGTGGAAACTAAGGATGGCAGAACGGATTGGTTTTGAAGTCAAGACAGGTCTTAGACAAGGGAGTGTACTGTCACCGATGCTCTTCAATATAGTACTCGACGAGATATTGAGGAAAGTGGAGAGGGGTGGGCCAGAGTCGTCTAGAACCCTTAATATATGCTGACGATATAATCATATGGGGGAAGTCATGGGAAGAGGTACAGAAGAAAGTGGAGAAATGGAATGAAAAGTACAGAAGAATTTGGACTAGAGATAAGCATTGACAAGAGTGAAGTGATGGTTATGGGGAAAAGTAAGAAATCTGGGAATAGGAAAAAGATTGTACTTCGAGGGGAAGAACTAGTAGAGACACATATGTTTAAATACCTGGGCAGCATAATCTCCGACGATGGAAAAATAGACGCGGAGATTGCAAGGCGTACTGGTATCGCGGGAGAGTTTCTTCCAGTTAGTGAGGAAACTGCTTTGGAAAAAAGAAGTGCCAAGGAGATGCAAAACTTTTAATATACAAAGCATATTTTGTACCGGTACTCACATATGGTGCAGTGACCTGGCCATTTGGGGGGTAAAGAAGAAAGGCAAATTCAAGCGGGCAGAAATGAAATTTTTAAGGAGTGTAATGGGAGTTACAAAGATTGATAAGATGAGGAGCACGAAGATAAGGAACGAGCTAGGAGTAGAAAAGTTTAAACTTTAAGCTAGGGAAAGAAAGGCTGAGGTGGTTTGGACTTTAGAAGAGGATGCAGAAGGACAGGATCTCTAAGATACAGTATGAAGAAGATGCAGGAAACAAACAGAAAAAAGAGGGAGGCCCAGACTGAGATGGGAAGAAGTTATAGCAATGGATTTGAAAAAGAGAAATGCAGCTTGGGAAAGGATTTAAACCAAGAAAAATGTTGGGGAAGAACGAAAAAACATGGAAACAAATGGTGGAGGTCCCTGAGGAAGAAGACAGAGGAGAGGAAGAAAGTGAAGTTGATTGGACGCAGAGGAAGAAAAATATGATGTGGGAGAAGCGTCAGCATGGCTGGGCCGGCTTTCGATAACCCCGTGGACCCAAAAAGAATTTTGGTGTGACCCTCCCACCCCCTACCCGACTTAGTTGGAAATAGGGTTTGATATTAATTAATTTCGGGAATTTGTTCATTGTAAAATAAGCTGTTATTATTATTTTTCTTTTTTTAATAACTTGCCTTTGTAGTCTCTTTATTAAATACATTTTTGGATGTATTAATTAATTCAATTAATAAGAAATTTACATGATCTCAACTTGGGGCCATCGATAATCCGATTCCTTTTGGTTCAATTTAGTAATCTGGCCAATGTTCATGCTTTCTTCACGATTTGCACGATTGTTACATGTACATGAGCATATGATCTCCAGTATGTCAGGAACAGGGCGTCATACCGGCTCGGTATCTGAAATAAAAATTAGAATTAGAATTGAGAGTTAATTTGAGTAAACTCTGACCTACACCCTTACTGTTCTATAAGAATAATGGGAAAATAAATGCAATTCTCAACATAAAATCACCACAAAACCAGTATCAAGTTATGATCCTTACACTAAAAACATTTTAATATAAATATACTATCTTTTATCACAAAAATTATATTTCCATACTAATAACGAAACGAGACGAAAAAACAAGAAGATAATATTCAAAAGGGAGCGTGAAAAAATATTTATATTTTCATGTGTCGTTACAAAATCCCAATATTATAGTCCAACTATTTACATGCACGTCCCTTCACCATTGCGTCCTTTTTTTAAAACCTTTTTATGGAAAATCGTTATTCAGATATACAATGTACTGTATGAATCCATTTGTATTTAACTATATTTTTACTTGCATTTTAATTTAAATTTAAATTCATTTTACGTACTTCATGTTTATTTTAGTGTGGAAGTAATTAATTATCCTATTTGCAATAGAAACACAACATGTGCAAATGGAACATATAGGAATCAGTTCAACACTGCAATTTAGTTTATGCTGAGGCTAGAACGGAGACGAGTTTAGGCGCTCAGCTTTCTGTTTTTTCGGGGTAAACGGTTTATAACCCCATTATAAAATTTCACACTAACTTTTTATAAAGAATAAATCTATGTTATCCATTATGCGTATTCCTAAATTAATTTATTGATTTTGAATTAAAATTTGGGTGAAATCTGTAAAATTTACTAAATTTTGGGTTTATCTTCGGGAATTTATTCCAAAGTGTACCAGATTTTTTTTAACTAAAATTTGCAAAATGGATATCAACGTTTAAATCAATATAAAACGCGCAGGTTAATTTCATTTTTTTAAGATAAACGGTTTGGTGAGAATTCCAGAATTGTAATCAATGTTTTGAATTTCCCATTTTTTCCCACGTTCTGGATTTATGTCTCCCCAATGGATCTTTAAGGCTTATTTTGTGAAAAACCAATTAGGGGATATCAATAATATAAAAGTACTTTATTAACATCCATTCAAAATTTGGTAATGATATTACCAACCGTTCAGAAGAAATCACCAACACATGTTTGCCCCGCATTTGAGTTGGGGCCAAGCTCAGGTACCCTCTTAAGCTTAGCATTTTTAAAAAACTACAGATTTATTAAAACTTTAAACTCAGAAAATAAATACGAATAATAGTAATAGAAAACCTTTCTAATATTGTGAAAAAAACTAGTAGGAAGCAAAAACCCTAACAATATCAATATTAGCTAGCAACAAACCAAAAGGTAAAAATTTAATGCATTTGGTGGATCATTTATTTGTAATTTGTAACATGTTTACATGAGAAACATGGTTTTTTTCTGCGCTCTGAAATGATCTAGTTTCTTTTTTTTTTATAAATGATACCCATATACATTCTTATTACAGAAAAATCAATGCATTAGTGCATCAAAATTGCAAAATAACTATAAAAAATATTTATGCTTAGTTAGTTATTGAAAAGCCAGCCAGATAGGTCGAACCCGACAGTCAAAATTATCCAAGCCCCTAATGAATACTCAATGACTACTAGGGAAAAAAAGCTTAAGTCCCGCCGCGTTGTTGGATGAGCGTAATTGGTGCATTGAGCTGCCATTTTGTTATGCGGATTTTCTGTTGTTCTGTGAAAAAATCACTACTAAGTTGAAGATTTTTTTTTAAATTAAATTAAATTTAAATGAAAAATTAGCTTAAATTTTTTTTTTTTTAAATTAATTGTAATTTAAAAAAAGAAAAAAATCGTTTAAAATTGAAATTTTCATAAGAAAAATTATTTGATTGCGCACAAATTTTTCCAAAATATATGAATTTATTTAAAAAAAAGGTTCTGTGAAAAAATTATTACAATAGGATAAAGCATGTAGGTGTTATAAGTCAAAGAATTGTTTTAAAAAAGAAGAAAAAACGTAAATTTCGATTTTCATGAGAAATAGTTTTTTGATTGCGCTCAATTTTCACACGAATACCTAAATTCATGAAATTAAGGTTCTGTCAAAAAATCATTAAAATGGACAAAGCATGTAGGTGTTATAAGCTGAAGAATTTTTAAAAATCGAAAAAAATCGTAAAATTGCGATTTTCATGAGAAATAATTGTTTCGATTGCGCTCAAAAACGTGGCAGTTCTTTGTTCAGAGATTTCGAAGGCCTCCATAAAATTTCATCGCAATTGGAGTATCGGTTTACCCGGAATCGTGTTTAACAGACACACAAAAATACAAAAAAAAAAAAAGAAAAAAAAAAAAAACATTCCGGATTTTTTTCTCCAGTGTAGTGAAATGGAATCTTCGCTTCGCTCGCTACGCTCGCTACGCTCATCCAAACTAATCAAGTGCCCTTCAGACGTTACAAATTTTTGTGTACATTCAGCATTGAGCATAGTAAAATTCATATTGAAAAAATATCCGATCTTTTTTCATTGATATTATTGTAAGAAGCTTCTGCTTTCGATTATTGGCTGTAAAATGTTGACATCTACTGACAATAATCAAACACTGCCTGTTCAGCTTGGAACGAAACTTGCTGTCTGCTGAAAACAACTTGTGATATATACAGTCATCAAAAACATCGGTTCATTTGGGAATTAAATTTACAATATCGCCCCTCTCGAGACAGCTCGTATTTTGAAGTTTGGAGTTTAAGATTTTAAAACCCCGTTATCTTAGAAAAGCAATTGAAACAATTTCATCAATCCAAACACAACTCATAACATCTAGATTACTTATATTAAATACAATTCACAAATAAAAAACCCTCACGACCCGGGGGTTTAAACCAGTGTTTCCCACAAACCAGGTAATCGCCTTAGCCAAGTAAACCACCAAGACGGTAACTTTTTAACTTCTGAATAATTGTAGTTGTAATGTATTCCTGAATGGATGAAAACATTACGGCAACGATTCTGTTTCTTTTGTCATTTTGTCAGTCAATGTCATTACCTAAAGCAGGTTTTAAAACGAGTTTTTTTCCCCAGAATTTCATTCTTCATCAAAGACTCCCGTTGGTATAATTGATTATATGGAATTCAATCCAGAAATTACAAAATCCATATCAGTGGTGCATCGAACCTCCCCCCCCACCCCTCCATCTGGATTCTTGGGCATTGTAGATCTGCATGAAGCCCAGCTTGGACACCGGCATACACGATTTGAGTACGAGTAAATTAAGCTGGGTAAACTGACGAATATTGTATCTTAAAATATTTTGATGAATTTACCCGTACACGAGTTTTTTTTAAAAAAAAACAAGGTAATCGAATACAGAAAATAATAATGAGTCTTCTTAATATTAAATTTATCGGATTCAAGTATACCCTAATAGCTTTACGTAACTGAGGTTTTGCACATTTAATTTGTTATCCTTTAACAAAACAAAGTGTGTTTAGACACATTTAGTGTAATGGATTGGGCATTGTGTACGATGAGAAATGTATGAAGGTATGCATGACAGTTTCCTCACAATGCACAGAATATTAGTGATGATGGGACGAACAAACACAGAAGGACTTATGCAAGAATCTACATAATTTAGGCAGAAAATTACAAGTGTATACATCAAACAGCAATTCCTCTACATGTAGTTAGCGACTTAAATTTGTACACATTATCTATAGCACCTCCAGCTCATAAAAATCATGAGAATTTGCAGTTGCAAACACATATGATGTTTGTGATATTTATAATTCTCCGCGCTTGTGCATGCGTTCATAATGACCCTTTTAAAAAAGATTTTTGTGTTGCACGATAGGTACATTTTGGACACGGGAACTGCGGCTCCTTCCCCCACTCGTGGTTTGGAGTGGCGAGACAAGGTTGTTTATAAAATTAAACGTTTTGCCACAAGCTTTACACTGGGGTCGTTTTTTGTCTACGCTTCGTGTTTAACATGAGGAAAAGATTTTGCTTCGTAGAGAATGTCTTGCTACACTTAAGGGCACTTGTGAGGCTCCTTTGCGGGGCCACAGTCGTGCTTCTGGTGGAACGTGAGATCCCTATTCCTCGTAAATGAACGGGGACAGTCGGGACACAGATGTCTTTCACAGCCTGGTTTGCTATCAGGAACAGGGCGCCAATCCTGGCTCAGCATCTGTAAAATTATAATTATAATTAAGAGGAAAATATGAAGAGAAGCAAATTGCCCTACAATTTAATTTCCCATAAGAACATTGAAATTAAATTCAATTCTTAAACATAAAATAAACCACATAGCCAAAATCAAGAATGATCTCCACTCCAAAAAACATAGTTTTATATCATCTACTTTCATAATTAAATTAATTTCTATACTAGTTATAATGAAAAGTGAGACGAAATCACAAGAAATAGTGGAACAAAATGAAAGGGTGCATGTCGTGTATTGTATTTCCCGAAAACAATCAAGTAGGGAGTTTTCAGATCAGTTAGTGGTGTAAAAATTTATGGCATGCTGTTTGTCGCGGTGTCGTGAGTCGTTACAAAATCTTTATCTTATAATACACAACTATTTACCATGCACGTCCCTTCACCCTCGCATCCCTTCTTTTAAAACCCCTTTTATAAAAAAAATATATATACAATTCGACACGTACAAACGATGTCGAGACCAACAGCAAATTCTTTTATAATTAAAGTGAGGTTTACAAAGATGTGAATAAATTCATCCACGGAAACCAAACACAGAAATATAGCATTTTCAAGTGTCCTTTTATAGCGTTTTGTAGCATCTTTTCTTGGCCCCCTTTTCAAAAGCTTGTGTATAAAGTTTTTTAATATTTTTTTTTGAAATTATGTCGTCATGGTTGAATCAATATCATCTGAGTTAAAAATGTGGATAGCAAATAATGATACTATGAAAAATTAAATGAAGTAGAAATGGAGCTATTTTTACGTATCTTTATCTATAAATCACCCATTGTAGTAATTTAAATATCGAAATAACATTTGTTGAAATCAATCACTCTAAAATTAATGAAGTTTGGGAAAGTGATTTGCATTATCTTAAGAAAAAGAAAAGAGAAAAGTTTCAAAAGAGCAGTTTAAAACCCTTTTTTCTAGTCCTATACTATTTATAAGATATTGCATTATTCGAATCTCAGACTAGAGGGTCTAGGTAACAAATTTAATAATATATTTTTGGGGATTATATGAAAGAAATCATAACATCAAAATATTAAAAATATTAAAAATTTTAAGAAAATTTTTAAAATTTTATATCACGCTATTTTCTCATCAAATTTACTTACTATCTGGAAACCAATCCGGAAATTTAACATCATCTCGTCCATATAATTTATTACAATGATGACGATTGAGTGTATCACGATTAATAAAATTGAGAAAATAAACCCTCGTTCATACCTGCGTTCGGAAATGACACTATAAAAAATGTTTAGTTGGTCAGTTCAAAGGCAACTTGCTCCCCCGTGGGAAAACAAAATTTTGCCATCCAAGGATTTTTACAAAGCTATAAAAAAGACTGTACACCTAAACCTAAAGCCGAACATAAAGACAACCCCGCATGATAATGGACATGATTCAGGAACACGATCGGACATGTAGCATGTTTAAAACCTAAGGCCCCCATAGCTCTCATCAATCACCCCATACTCATCTCACCTGTTATCTCATAATCATCATTTATTAAGATCATTCCACAAATCAATTTTTGATTTTTAGTTTTTTAATTTAGTATTAATTTATATAATTATGTTACTTCTTTAAACTTATCATTAATCTCTATTTTTAGTTTAATTTTATATGGATGCAGGGACACCTATCTAGGTGGATGGGATGTGGCCCCGCTTCTTGCATTCCTTTCTTCATGAGGCCAATACAACGCATGCATTAGGGTTGAAATTGTGTATATGTACCATGTCTTATGATGTGAATAATAATAATAATAATAATAATAATAATAATAATAATAATAATATAATAATAATAATAATAATAATTCAAATCAAACAATACACAAACAATCAAGATGTTATGAAGTTAACCGTTCGGTAGTTTTGGGGGTAAAGTACCAGACCGGCAATAGGTTTAAACCAGGACTCGATTCTCCACTAGATAGGTTATTAATTTTTCCTGATTGATTTCCATACAAAAACCACATAATTTCATGCGTCAAAGTACAATGTTGGGTTAGAATCACAAATGAAATTCCCATTGATAATAATTATTGTCACGTGGAAATTTTTATGGAGCGAGAATAATGATGGTCGATCCTTGGTGTTATTACCTGAGTCCAAAGTTTCTCTGTTGTCCAGGGGTGGCTTTATTCGCTCATCTCTACCTGTCCCCAGTTTGGGACAGTTTAGATATAATTTAGGGGTTTTATTAAGAAACCAATGAGGAAACCCACTTTGAAGGTAAAAAACCACAGCTTGACAACACAATAAAAAATTTAAAAATAAAAAACGTAAAAGTAAACTAGTATAGTTTAGTACCATTGGGTAGTACCATACCAAAAAACTCTCATAATAAAAGAATCAGTAGAACGGGTATCAAATGTTTAAAATTGTATTTTTGGACTTAACACTGTTCTGGTTCAATGTATTAAAAGTAATTTTTTTACTTTTTTGTTTGCTTTTTTTGTCAAAACCCTCAGTTTGGCCGCCAAATATTACGCATTATATTGTATATGAAGGGAGTGGAAGTAAATAAAAAATATTTTAACAATTCTCAGGCTCATATCTCTCATATGTAATGTAAGACCTGTTTACTGTGCCTTTTCTTCGAATTTTTTTGAGATGTGAGGCGGACGGTTTTAACATTCCCTCTATCTCCCCCACCACGGGGGTACTCTACACTAGGTTAGCTTTTTCTTAGATTCAACTTCTTCAGTGACTAGGTTGTTTCAATTACTGACTCATATTAGACGAAAGGATAACTGGTTTATTGCTTTACCAATTTAAGTTTTTGTTATAATCATTAATATATATATTTTTTTAATTTAACGAGAATGTGAATTTATATACATTTTTGCTTTATAACCTTAACAAACAAAGAAAAAGGCGATATTTGAGGAATCTAAGATTCTAGGTACATTTATATAAAAAATTGGACAAAAAGAACATAAAGGTGTTTATGTAATTATCATAACTTAGAATAAGTATGTTCCGTTCTATTCAGATACATAATTGACAAAAGAAGGATAATAAATACAGCTGCAAATTATGTGTGCATTGACTTTTAATAACTTGAATTGGAATGTTCTAGAAAAATATCCCCAGTCTATCCCAATCAAAAAAATTTGATACAAAACAGTTGGTACTCAAAAAAAAAAAATAAATTGCAGTATGTGAGCTACAGGTAAAATGTTTTGGTTTTAACTTGTATTATTATATATACAAAATGTTTTGCCTGAGCTGGCTCAGATTTGTGCTGCTTTCACCTAGGCCTTTAATGTTCAATTTGTACATTAATGCAAATACGCCTAGTGACTACTTTTGAAATTGGGTACTTCAAATACTTTTTACATGAGTGTAATACCCAAGACTTGGTTAACAAATAAAACTTTAAAAATATATGTTTACATCTAGATTAATTTTTCATACATGTTTATGAAAGTAAACAAACAACAAAACACTTTATTTTCAAATTTGGGGCCCTTCATAATTTCAACTTGATTTTAGTATGGCCTTAAGCTTAGCACATTAATGTTGTTATCCTTATCCAAAACAAAGTGTGTTTAAAGTATTGACGTTTTGGGCAATTAAACCACGACCCCGAGAAATGTATGAAGGTAATCATGACGATTATCCAATGTAAGGAAAACTGGGACGAACCAACACAACGGGAGTTATGAGAGAATCTACACATAATAATTTAGTCTAGAATATTGCAAAATGTTTCGAACTTTCTCTACATTGAGTTAGCGACAAAAGTAACAATAGATATAGCACATTACTGTTGCAATAAAATCATGAAAATTTTAAGATTTGAACACCAAAAAACCCTCATACAAAAATGTACACAATCTACAATTCGAAAACAATATGATTTACCCAAATTCTACGCGTTTGTGGGATGCGTTCAAAAATGACGCCATAAAACTAGATTTTTTTGTGGCTCGAATAGGTACACTTTGTAAAACGGGAACTGCGGCTCTTTCCCGCACTCGTTTATTTGATGTGGTGATACAAGGAATGTCTTAATTTTTAAACGTTTTTTCCACAAGCTTTACAATGAGGTTTTTGTTTGTCAACGCATTCGTACCTTAATGTGACGGGATAGATACATTTCGTGTGAAGAAAGTCTTGATACACTTCGGACACTTGTGAGGCTCCTTGCGGGCCACAGTCGTGTGTAAACGTGCCTGGAATAGAGTTTGTTTCATCGAGAATGTCTTGTACACTTTTGGACACTTTGTGCGGCTCCTTGCGTCCACAGTCGTGCTTCTGGTGGAACGGAGATGCTTTTTTCCCCTTTGTAAAGAAACAAGGACAGTTGTACACTGATGTCTTCCAGAGCCTGCTTTGCTATCAGGAACAGGGGGGCCATTTTCTGCTCGGCATCTGTAATATTATAATTAAAAGTAAATACTATACAGAAAAGCACCTCTGAGCTTCATTTTACTGCCCTACAAGAATAATGAAATGCAATATGTGAAAAAATTGTGTGGGTAAAGCTGAAAAATAACATAAACAATTGAAGTTTTATTTTGATTCTGACAGAAGTAAATAGTTCATATTAGATTTAAAATCATTTTTAAACCTTACTTGTACCTAAGACAAGGTAGTATATCTATTATAGTATAATACTTAGTAGTTGACGTAAAACTCGTTCATTATTTTACAGATTTTGTGGGGATTTAAAGTCTTTAAATTTACCGGGGGACCTCATAAGCTACTTTAAAAGTTTTTTATTTTTTTTATAGCCAAGTGTCAATATTATTTGTTTACACTTTCTTGACAGCAGAATAAGGTTAATTGAATTATATAAGACCTTTTCGATTTTAAATAGTGATTCATTTTTCATTCAGAATGGTTAAGTATTGTCCCGTGTGTAAGTTGCAGAAGAAAATAAAAATAAAAGCCTAAAGTACTAGGTATGTAAAGTTTTTCTTCATCGAATGTTTTATAAAATATGAGCAATGAGACATTCGATTTATTGCTTGGACGATGGGAATGCAATAAGTGTATAGAAAATTTGGAATACCAGCAAGTGTCTTCAATGTGGTGTTCAGATGTCTATGAACTGAAGAATAGAACAAGAAGAGTTTTGCCGAGATGGTACTGTAGAATTTGTTTTTTTCCCCCTCTAAGTGTCCCACGATTTTTTTAATCATGATTGTCGACGAAGAGTCTCAAAGTAATGATGATGTTGCTAAAGGTTTACCAGTATTGCAAAAAGGAATGAAGCTTGGACATTTTAATATACGTAAGTTGGTAAGTTATTATTATTCAGTGGAGGGTTATTCTTGGACCGTACCAATTTTGATATATTTGCTTGCTGTGAAACAAATCTAGATGAATCTGTTCTAGAGGTTTTATTACTGTTGACAGTTATAAAATGCTAAGATTTGTCGTGAAGGGAAGGGGGAGGGTTAGTTATTATATTGCTGAGAAGTTCATGTCAAGTGTATTTGAGTGTAAAGTTAAATTTTCCGATGGATGTTGAGTTGCAGTCAGTTAAATTCTGGCTTCCAAATGTAAAAACCAATGATTTTTACAGCAGTTTATAAAGCTCCACACGTAAAGTTAGAAGAATTTTCAGATTGTTTTGATAGTTTAGTAAATAATTTAAAAATTGGAAGCTAATGAATTATTTTTCTAGGTGATTTCAACATTGATTTGAGTAAGGGAAGACATTACCAGTAAAATCATTTCAAAATTCTCACTGATCACATGGATTGGTGCAATTTGATAAAATCGTTACCTAGGGTTAAAAAATAGGTCAGCTACTTAATCGATCACGTTTATGTAAATCACAATGAAAATATTATTCAGTCAGGTCTTATAAGTGTAGGTTTAAGTGATCATGAATTAATTTATTGTGTTCGTAAGATTAATAAGCAAAAAGTTTCTTCCTAAATTTGTAAATACTAGAAATTATAAGAATGTTGATTGGAAGCAGGAAAAATGAAGAAAAATCAATGTGGTCCCATTGACCAAATTGGTATGGCGGTAAGTTCAGATGATAAATTAGAAATGTTTGTTAAAGTAACCGGGGAAAACTCTAAAGGGAGCAAGCACCCCCCTTGAAATTAAGAGTTAAAGGAAAACCAAGCCCCATGGTTAACAGCAGATATTAGGAAATCCATGCATAGGAAAAGACCACTTGCGCAAAGAATCAGAATTTTTAGAAGGCCATCAAACGTGGGAGGAATACAAGAAAGATAGAAATAAGGTAAATAATCAGATTTCGTTTTTCAAAGAGCGAGTATTTAAGTCTTATTTTGATAATGATATTCTTCAAAATCTTTATGGTCAGTTTATAATAAGTTGACAGGTGACAAAGTGAAAAAAGAGTGTAGCATAGCCTCATTGACAGAGAATGAGGTATCCTACACGTCTAATCCTGACATTTGCTGTTTGTTACAGAAAAGTTTTGTTGTGAACGATGTAGATTTTTCCAGGGGAAATTGGTAAGTTTAAAGATTTAAATAGAAAAGAAGCAGATGATCTCCCGCATGTAAAGGTAACTAATGAAGAAGTCATTTCAGCAATTAAACGCCTTAAAATTAAAAGCTCGACAACATTTCAGAGATTCCATGCATAGTATTCAAGAAATGCGCATCAATAGTCGGATTATTGGCGTATCAATTTCCCATTTCTTTCTTGTAGGTGTTTTCCCAACACAGCGAAAATTTGGCAAGGGTAACACCTATTTATAAGGGTAAAGTAAAAAGAGTGATAGGAATTCTTATCGACCTATATCATCTCTTCCAATTGTATAGGGTAAATTATTGAAAATATTTTGCACATGATGTTATTACATGAAGTGGATGCATCTGAAGGTTTAAGTGAAACCCAACATGGTTTTGGGAAAGGGTAGATCAACGCAAAGTGCCCTTCTAGCATTTACAGATTTTATCTATAAAGGGATTGACAAGCGGAATGGTAAGGTTGGAGCTGTTTTGTTGATCTTAGGAAAACATTTTATTCAGTACCTTTTTTACCTCTTTTAATAAAAAATAAAAACCAGGTATAACATAAGTCCTTATTGCTATCAATATTGGCGGAAATTTCTTTTTAAAAAGAAAAATGTTTATCAATCTTGCAAAATATAGTTCAAAAGTTCAAATATATTTTGTGGGAGTACCGCAAGGATCAATATTAGGACCCCTTTTATTTATTCTTTACATAGATGATATAACTACTATAATGGGAGGGGAAACAATTATATTTTATATGCTGATGACTTGGCTTTTATTTAGAAGGTGGGATGTTGAAGAGATCGCAAGACGTCTTCAAGAAGTTTTTTAAAAAGGATGGATGATGGTTTAAAAACTCAGGAACTTGATATTAATTATAGTAAAACAAATTTTATGATTTTTCATAAGGCTAAGATAGAAGCATGAATGATATTCATTTGACGTTGAATTGTAATGGTAAACTAATTTCTAGAGTATATGAATTTAAATATCTTGGAGTTTTCTTAGATTGTAATTTAAATTTTTAAAAAAACATTATGAATATGTAGTAATAAAGTATCATCAGCAATAGGAATTATAAGTAGAATGAAGAGGTTTGTAACAGAGAGAATGTTGAGGTTACTTGTAGATCTTGTATTCACTCTATTATTGGATTATTGTTAGTGGTTTGGGCAGTAAGACCTTCTACCGAATATGTTGTACTTCAGAAGAGAATTGACCATCTGTTGATTCAATTCCTATGAGCCAAGATTTACAATCTGATTGCTTCACGATTGAGGAAAGAATGAAATATAGCGTACTGGTAAATACATACAAATATGAAAGGTATGTTTCAGGTATTTTACCCAATATTTTTCAATTGTGATCGTGATAGAAATTCATTCTAATGAAATCTTTGAAAGTTCCTAAATTAATTTCTGAATCATTAAGAAAAATCATTCTTTTACAGAGGAGTATCCTTTTGGAATTCAATTTCTTATGATATTAGAAGCCAATTAACTGAGCTAGGAATAGTACAAATTTAAAAGTAAAAATTGAAGCAATGATAATGAATCGAAGAACAAAGAAGAATTGATTTTTACTATTTATTTGTGGGGCATTGTCTCTGTGTTTATGTAATGTTAATTTTCTTCATATGATCTTATTCATGATTTTGCTGTTCTCTTGTTTGTTCATTATTGCTTTGATTTTGATGTATTCAATTATTTTCAATTGATATTTTTTTGCCTAGATTGTTGGTTGCCGCCCCCTGGTGGAACTTGCAACTTGAGTTAGGTGTCCTATATCATTGCTGGGGATCAAATTTTTGACTTGAAAAATTTTTAAAAAATTATATATCTGATATCATATATATTAGAGTCAAGATCTTTTTCACTAAATTGTTATCAAGATTTGAAAACAAGAATGATCGTTGAACACAAGAATGAAGATTCGCGTTCGGTGGTTTCTTCCGCAAAAGATGATTACTCCCTGATTTGCTGTTCCTGATTTTTGGCAAACCTCATATTCGTTTTAGTGGGATCGTCTAATAAATCAGTTTTTTTCTTTTCGTTTTTTTTTATGTTTTTATTTTTTTCTTCTTTTTCTTTTCTTTCTTTTCTTTCTTTTTTTTCCTTTCTTTTTTCTTTTTTTCTTTTTTCTTTATTTTCTTTTTCTTTTCTTTTCTTTTTTCTTTTTTTTTCATTCCCCACCCCCTTTTTTATATTCGATTCATTCATAAATTTCATTTAATATCCTTTTATTTGTTATCAAATTTGTTGAATATTTAATGCATGTTGTAAATTACTATTTCAAATATTTATTAAAATGTAGTTCATTGTTGTGTCTGCATCTATGTAATTAGATTTATTTAATTGTCCTCCTTTGTAAATCAGTTTTTATAACTGAATAGGATAGACGTTAAATAAATAAATAAAAAAAATAAAAAAATAAAAAAATAAAATAAATATAATCCTCAAACATAAAATCACCAAATAACGTGCATCAAGCATGATCCCCAAACCCAAACCATACAATTTTACTATCTACTTTCACAATAAGATTATATTTTCATAATTAATCAAAAATGAGTCGAAAGCACAAGAAAATAATATTCAACAGAGCGCGTGCAGTATTCGTATTAACCGAACAACAATTAAGTGGAAACAACACAGAAATTAAAAACACCATCTCTTCCATATAATCAAATACAATTGATGATTGAATGTTTTGCGATTATTGATATTGATCAATAAACCCTCGCTCTATTGCCATAAAATATAATGCTAAGTTAATCAGCCCAAAGCATCAGAATAGTTGCAGTATTATTCCAATCTATTCAGATCATCAATGCACCAACAATCAAGCTGTTATGCAGTTAACCATCTAAGTAGCCTAAGGGTTAAGCACCCGACCGG
The DNA here is from genome assembly GCA_024449915.1 of Sweltsa coloradensis. Taxonomy (NCBI): domain Eukaryota; kingdom Metazoa; phylum Arthropoda; class Insecta; order Plecoptera; family Chloroperlidae; genus Sweltsa; species Sweltsa coloradensis. The sequence goes on along the minus strand of JAMZAV010007882.1, from coordinate 12,398 downwards.
AAATTGGGAGACTGGGGTTTGAAACCACGCAAGTTGGACTTTTAAGATTCAGGATTGATTTCCACACAAAACCACATTATTACCTGTGTCAAAGTACAATGTCGGATTAGGAGTTGCAAATGAAATTCTAGATTGATTGTCACGTTGTGTTTATGGAGCGAGAAATAATTATGGTCGATCCTTGGTGGGATTACCTGAGCCCTGACCTTGTCTGTTGTCCACGGGTGGCTTTATTATTTGTGGCTCGAAGTGGATAAAGGTTAGTGTAAACGCGGGAAAACATTTCTTACTACTGGGACTAATCTCTACATGTTTCCAGTTTTGACAGTTTAGAGCTTATTTAGAGGTTTTAACCTATCAATAGTAAAACCCACTTTAAAGGACACAAAACAGCTTGACAACACAAAAACAATTTGAAAAACAAACAAAAAAGTAAACTAGTACCATACTAACTCTCATACATAAAGGAACTAGTAGAACAGGTATTAAATGTTTAAAATAGTATTTTTGGAATTTACACTGTTCTGTTTTTAATATATTGCAGCAATATTGCGACTCTGTCTGCTTTCTTTGTTAAACCCTCAGTCGAAAAAGACTTTCGAAAACAGTGGAAATATTATTGCAATATTCTTTACAAGAACAGTGTGAAGGCCATATATACCATTGCAACATATCTATATTTCATATCTCTCATATGTAAGACCTGTTTATAGTGCCTTCTCTACGAATTCTTTGAGATGTGAGTCGAATAGTTTTAACATTGCTCTATCTCACCCACCACGGGGTTACTCTACACTAGGTGGATCCACTTAGATTCAACATCTTCAGTGACAAGGATATTTCAATTACTGACTCATATTATGACGACAGGATATTCGGTTAATTGCTTTACATATTTAACATTTTGTTATTATTATTAATATTTCTGAAATATTTCTTTATTTACCTATACTTTTTTTGCTTAGTAACCTTGACTAACGAAGGAAAAGCAATATTCTACGGAATGTAAGAAACAAGGTACAATATTATAAAAATTGGATAAAAAGTACATAAAGGTAGTTATGTAATTAACATAACTAAGAATAAAGTATTACAATGCTCCATTCTATTTAGATACATAATTCAAAAAGAAGGATAATAATTACAAACTACAACTTATGTGTGCATTGGACTTTTTTTAACTTGAATTTATTATGTTCATGAAAGATATATCCAATGTACGGACCTACACAACGTGATATATGAGAGAATCTACACGTACTATTTAAGTCTAGAATATTTCAAATGTTTCTCACTTTCTCTACATTAGGTTAGCGACTTGCAAAGTAAACAATAGCTACATATAGTGTTGATACGATCATAAAAATTTGCAGATTTGAACATCAATAAACATCGTACAAAAATGAACACAATCTACATCACTTAAAGTGATATTTACAATTCTCCGCGTTTGTGCTTGCGTTCATTATGACACCGTAAACTATATTTTCTTGTGGCTCGATAGGAACACTTCGTACACGGGAACTGCGGCTCTTTCGCGCACTCGTGTTTGGTGTGGGTACACAGGGATGATATAAGACTAAACGTTTGCCACAAGCTTACACTGGGGTCGTTGTTTGTCAACGCATTCGTACTTAATGTGACGGGATAGAGCTAGTTTCATCGAGAATGTCTTACTACACTTCTGACATTTGTGCGGCTCCTTGCGTCCACAGTCGTGTTTTTTATGGTACGTAAGATGCGTTTTCACTTTGTATGAACGAGGACAGTCTTGACACTGATGTCTTTCAGAGCCTGATTTGCTGTCAGGAACAGGGCGCCATTCCTGCTCGGTATCTGTAAAATTATAATTATAATTAAGAGTAAATATGAAGAAAAGCAACTCTGAGCTTCATTTTACTGCCCTATAAGAATAATGAAATGCCACACAATCCTCAAACATAAAATCACCACACGCACCCAAACTATACAATTTCTACTATCTACTTTCATAATAAGATTATATTGCAATACCTAATCAAAAATGAGACGAAAAGCACAAGAAAAATATTCAACAGAGTGCGTGCAGCATTTGTATTAACAGAACAACAATTAAGTGGAAAACCAATCCAGATATCAAAAACACTCTCACTTCCATATCATCAAATACGATAATTGATGATTGAATTCCTGCGATTAATGAGATTGATAATTAAACCCTCGCTCATTACTCCGTAAGGTTATGCCACAATGCTTAGTTAATCAGTTCAAAGCAGTAGAATGGATGCAGTACTGTTCCAATCTATTCAGATCTTCAATGCACCAACAATCTAGATGTTATGCAGTTAACCATCTTGGTAGCTTAAGGGTAAAGCACCCGACCGGCAATTGGGAGACCGGAGTTTGAAACCACGCAAGTTGGACTTTTTAATTTAGGATTGATTTCGATACAAAACCACATTATTACGTGTGGCAAAGTACAATGTCGGATTAGGAGATACAAATGAAATTCTAGATTTATTGTCACGTTGTGTTTATGGAGCAAGAAATAATTATGGTCGATCCTTGGTGGGATTACCTGAGCCCTGACCTTGTCTGTTGTCCACGGGTGGCTTTATTATTTGTGGCTCGAAGTGGATAAAGGTTAGTGTAAACGCGGGAAAACATTTCTTACTACTGGGACTAATCTCTACATGTTTCCATTTTTGACAGTTTAGAGAGCATATTTCAAGGATATAACCTACCAGTAGTAAAACCTGCTTTAAAGGACACAAAACAGCTTGACAACACAAAAACAATTTGGAAAACAAACCAAAAAGAAAACTAGTGCCATACTAACTCTCATACATAGAGGAACTAGTAGAACAGGTATTAAATGTTTAAAATAGTATTTTTGGACTTCACACTGTTCTGTTTTATAGCAACAATTCTAACTCTTGTTTGCTCTCTTTGTTAAACCCATAGTTTGGCAATCGATATATTACTGCATTATTCTTTACAAGAACAGTGTTAAGTCCAAATACCACTTGCAACATCTCTATTCCTCTCCTATATGAAATGTTAGACCTGTTTATAGTGCCTTCTCAACGAATTCTTTGAGATGTGAGTCGAATAGTTTTAACATTGCTCTATCTCACCCACCACGGGGGTTACTCTACACTTGTGGATCTACTTAGATTCAACATCTTCAGTGAAAGGATATTCAATAACTGACTCATATTATGACGACAGGATAACCAGTTTTATTGCTTTACCTATTTACATTTTGTTATAATTATTAATATTTTGAAATATATTTTTATTTACCTATCCTTTTTTTTGCTTACGAAGGAAAAGCAATATTCTACGGAATGAAAGAAACTAGGTACAATTATATAAAGATTGGACAAAAAGTACATATAGGTAGTTATGTAATCATCATAACTAAGAATAAGTATTACAATGCTCCATTCTATTTAGATACATAAATCAAATAGAGGATAATAATTACAAACTACAAACTTATGTGGCATTGACTTTTTTGAACTTGAATTTATTATGTTCATGAAAGATATATCCAATGTACGGACCTACACAACGAGTTCTATGAGAGAATCTACACATACTATTTTAGTCTAGAATATTTCAAATGTTTCTCACTTTCTCTACATTAGGTTAGCGACTTGCAAAAATAAACAATAGCTATAGTACATATAGTATGATACGATCATAAAAATTTACAGATTTGAACATCAATAAAACATCGTACAAAAATGAACACAATCTACATCACTTAAAGTGATATTTACAATTCTCCGCGTTTGTGTATGCGTTTATTATGACACCGTAAATTATATTTTCGTGTGGCACGATAGGAACACTTCGTACACGGGAACTGCGGCTCTTTCGCGCACTCGTGTTTGGTGTGGGTACACAAGGATGTAATAAGACTAAACGTTTTGCCACAAGATTTACACTGGGGTCGTTGTTTGTCAACGCATTCGTACTTAATGTGACGGGATAGAGCTAGTTTCACGAGAATGTTCTTGCTACACTTCTGACATTTGTGCGGCTCCTTGCGTCCACAGTCGTGCTTTTTATGGAACGTTAGATGCTTTTTCACTTTGTATGAACGAGGACAGTTTTGACACTGATGTCTTTCAGAGCCTGGTTTGCTGTCAGGAACAGGGTGCCATTCCTGCTCTGCATCTGTAATATTATAATAAGAAAAGCAACTCTGAGCTTCATCTTTACTGCCTATAAGAATATTGAAATGCACACAATCCTCAAACATAAAATCACCACACACACCCAAACCATACAATTTCTACTATCTACTTTCACAATAAGATTATATTTCAATACTTAATCAAAAATGAGACGAAAGCACAAGAAAATAATATTCAAAAAGAGGGCGTGCAGCATTTGTTGGATGAGTGAAGCAAAGACTTCAATTTCACTGACCCCCCAAAAATTAGCTCGGGTGTTTTTTTTTTTGTTTTTTTTTGTTTTTTTTGTCTGTTTGTTCGTTCTCTATGGGAAAACGGCATATGCGATCTTGATGAAAATTTGGGGGGACCTTCGAAATCTCTAAACTTAAGAGGTGTTTTGGGTTTTGGGTACAACAAAAAAATTTTTCTCTAATATCGTATTTTTACGATTTTTATTTGGGGAATTTTTTTCGTGAAAAATTTGGGGCCCGATTCTGACCAAACGGGCGGGGTACAACTTTTTAATTTTACATGTACATTTGGGTGGGGTTATGTATTGTTTTTTGAAAAAAAAGTTGAAAAAGTTAGCCAGAATCCATAAAATTTTAAAAGGTTTTAATATGAGTTTTTGGGGTTTTATAATAACTTTTAACAAAAAACAATAAAAATTGGACAAAAATTTCACCTACAAGGCTTTAAAAAAAAAGCATTTGGGAAAAGGAAAGTGGTCCTAGGGCAAAAAAAAACTTAAAAAAAAAGCCACCCAAATCAAGCGGAGGACTAAAGCTTTTTCCCTATTTTAAGAGAAAAAACAATAAAGGGGAACCCAAAAATTCAGATATCAAACCCACTCTCACTTCCAAAATTATCAAATCCGATAATTGATGATTGAATGTCTTGCGTTTAAATAAATTTTGGGATATTAAACCCTCGCTCATCCAAACCGGGTTAGGAAATTTGCCGAAATGAAAGTTAATCAGTTAAAAGCAGTAGAAGGGTTGCATACTTTTTTCCAATCAAATTTCAGATTTTCCCAATTTGCACTAACAACCCAAGCTTTTAAATTCCAGTTAACCATTTTGGTAGTTTAAGGGTAAAGCCCCCGGGAACCGGAAAGGGGAAAGGGGGGTTTAAAACCCACCAAAATTTGGATTTTTTAAATTTTCCCGGGGATTGATTTCCATCCCCCCCCCCCAAAAAATTATTACCCTGTCAAATAAAATGTCGGATTAGGATTTCCCCCCCAAAAAGGAAAAAAATTTTCAGATTGATTGTCACGTGGAGTTTAAGGAGCGAGAAAAAAATTAGGGTCGATCCTTGGGGGGGACTACCTGACCCTGCCTTTCTCTTTGTCCCGGGTGGCTTTATTTTTTGTGGTTTCGAAGGGGAAAAAAGGTTAGTGAAAACGCAAAAAAAAATTTTCCCTTACTACTGGGACTAATCTCTACATGTTTTCAGTTTTGGACATTTTAAAGAGAGTTTTTTTGGGGGCTTTAACCTCCAAATAGTAAAACCTATTTTAAAATAAAAAATAAATAAAAAATTTTTATTTAGGGGCTCCCCACTCAGTTATAAAAAATGATTTTCAGGGGGGGGATTTTAAATCAAAGCGCCCAAACCCAACCCCTGCAGGCCCCGACGCAAATGGGGGACGAGTGAGCGAAAACCCAAAACCCAAAAAAACGTATTTTTTTAATAGGAAATATAGCAATCAGTGGTTATGGACAGTGGAACCCCCGCAAATCAACGCCAGAATCAAAAAAGGCCGATTCAGAAAAAACTCTGAAATTTATTATGTGATTCTTTCTAGGATGGCCCCAAAAGTCACCTTTTTAACAAACTCCAAAGACAAAAACCCGATGGACTTAAGTCCAAATCAGAATTTAAAAAAAACTTCTGCCCTTTAACGGGAATCAAACCCCCTGGACCTTCTGCATTGGAAGCAGAATCGCTACCACAAGCCCAAAACGACCCACAAAGGACAAAAAACAGTTTGACAACAAAAAAAACAATTTGGAAAAAAAACCCCCCCAAAAGAAAACTGGGACCTTTACTAACCCCTCTTTACATAAAAGGAACTAGTGGGAAAAATTTTTAAATGTTTAAAATAGTTTTTTGGGGACTAAAACACTGTTCGGTTTTTACAGAAAAAATTTTTTAACCCCTTTGTTTGATCCCTTTGTTTAACCCACATTTTTGGAAAATTCGATATATTACTAAATATTCTTTAAAAAATTTTAGTGTAAATTTCCAAAAATCCCACTTGAACATCTCTATTCCTTTTCAAAATTAAAATGAAAACCTGTTTTATTTCCCTTTCCCCAAAACGAATTTTTGAGATTTTAGTGGGCCCGATTTTATACTTTTGATCTATGTCACATACTAATGGTTTCGTCACCCCCACACTGGGATAGCTCTAGCCCCTTCTCAGATGCACATATTTCAGTGCTATGTGTTTAACGGGACATTTATTTTAAACAAGAGTATCACGCATTAGTGCTTCCCCCTTTTGTTGTGTTATAAGCATTATTTTTTTTCCCAAAATCTTTTCAACGGAGTCCCCCCGAAAAGAAAAATTCATATACTTTTAATTTGTTTTAACTAACCAAGGAAAAGAAATATTTCAGAGAATAAAAGAAATTTTTTAAACTATTTACAAAAAAAAATGTTTCTTTTTTTTTAGGACTATTTTTGTTTTTAAATGTTTTAAACTGCCCCAAAAAAAAAGTCACTTTAATAATTTAAAATTTTTCAGATCCAAAGTATAATTTCTTCAGTAAAAGCGGAAGATTCCCATTAAAATTTTAAAAGGGTTTTCCGTTACAAAAAAGAAGTGTTTTTTTACCCCACATTTTAAAAAATTGGGGTTTGTCAATTGGGGACAAAGAGATATGTATCAAGGTTTTTCATGACGATTTACCCAATGTATAGAAAATTTAGAAAAACTAACAAAACGGGGAAATAAAGGAGATTCTAGGGCCCGAAAAAGCAAATGTTTTTCGATTTTTTTACATGTAGGGCGACTTGTAATTTCCCACAACCCAATTGGGTATGGGAATTTTCCCCGTGGTTTCCCAAAACAATCATGAAATTTTTCACAAGCCTAAAATTTTAAAATTTTTAGCCCCTTTCATTTGTAGCTAAACATTATGGGAAAATCCATACATCATTTTATAAAATGGGGAAAGAAACCAAGATTATGTTAAAGGGGGAAGTGAAAATTTAAAGAAGCCGCTGTAATAAAAAAATTATTTAAATTTTAATCATCAAACCAAACTATGAAATTTCCAGTGCTTTTTGGGAAAAAAATCTTAAGTATAGAAATTGCTATTTAAAAATTTGGGGTACTTTTAAATATCGTTTTAAAATTTAAAAAAAAAATATAACCTGGGTCAAGTTTTAAAAATGGTTTATTACAATCATTAAAATTTTCATTTTAAACACCAAAAAAAATAATACAAAAAAACAAATCTAAAAGTTAAACTTATGTACATATTTAAAAATGTAACTCTCCGTGTTTGGGGCATGCGTTCAAAGACCCCAGGAAAACCCCCAAAACAAATTTTTTTTTTTCAAGCCCCATACATTTAGACACGGAACTGTGGCAATTTCCCGCATTTGTGCTTGGTTTAAAAGGGTTTACATGTGACTAAACGTTTTGCCACTTTAAACCCTTTCCCCTGGGGTCGTTGTTTGTCAAAGCATTCGTTTCTTAATGTGACGGGAAAGAGCAATTTTTGTGGAAAAATTTTTTGCAACACTTCAGCCCCTTGTGCGACTCCTTGCTCCAAAAATCGGGTATTACTGGCGGTTTTTATTAAAAGAGGGAGCGGGCGACCGAGGTTTTCCATTTAATCGAACGGCTCTTAAATTTTGTGATTCGTCTTCTGTCCCTTTTGGATGTTAAACTGACGTCGAAAATCAGCCGAAAACCCCTGAAAAAGATTGGGGTGAAAATTTTTAAAAAGACATCCAGTACGAGTTTATGAGAACTGTTTTTTTTTTAAAAAAAAATTTGCTAATTTTTTGCGATTTTTAAACCTACAATAAATAAAAAAAGTGATTTTTAAAAAATGAAGCATTTGTTTAGTAGCAGTAGCGGAACAATTTTATACGTGGCTTGCATGGCCCATTGGAAGCAATTTGTCTACCCCACGGAGGGGTTGGGGGTTTGAACCCGTTAGCTCGAACTATTTTTATATTTTTACAAACCCCCTTAATTTTTGGGGGGGTGTTAAAAGGGGAAAAAAAACTTTGGTGGGTTTTGTTTTTTCTTGGAAATTTTTAAAAGTTTCACGCTAAAAAGTTTTTTAATACGATTCGCATTCAAAAAGACAACTTATATAACTGGGGAAAAAGCTTAAGCGTTTTTAAAGATTTAGTGAGCCATGTGTTGAGTACCGGGTATCATTCCTCGTATGGGGCCCAGATCCCCTTTGGTATAGGGGGGGAAAGGGGGGTTTTCCCCGGGGGCTCAACAATTGGCCACTTTACTCACTCGTTTAACCCAAAGAAATTTGGCGTTTTCCCCAGGGGTTTTATTTCATCGAGAATGTCTAGCTATACTAACTTTCCTTACTTTAAAACATTTAAAAATTTAAAAAAATGAAAGAAGGTCATTTTGGATCGTAAGGGATATTTTTCCCTTTGTAAACCTTCTTTTACATCTCAAAAAATGTTTTTGCCCAAAAGGGCAAACCCTTCCCCACCTATTTTTTATTTTTATTTGCCGTATTTTTTCATTTAAAAATTTGGAAGATAATGGATACACCTTGTAAAGGTTGACATTGGGGGCGAAACCCTTTTCCACAAAATTTCACTGGAGTCGTTGGGTTTTTCAACGAAAAATTTTTTACTTTAAAGTTTACGGGAAAAAGATGTTTTTGTGGAAAAAAATTTTTGCAACACTTTAGACAATTTGTGCGGTCCTCGCTCCCAAAATCCACAGCATTTTGGCCGCCATTTTTTAAATTTCAAAAAGACATTGTTCTTGGCTCCCCCCCTGTAAACTTTTTTTTATAATTTTTAAGAAGAGCCCATGGGTAAGTGGCACCTTTTTTTATCATTTTTTGTAGTAAAGTTTACATTTTAAAATAGGGAAAAAATACACATTTTTCAAACTGGGAAACATTTTTTTTTAAATTTATAAGGGGGCATTTTCGTGGCTCCCCTTTTGTTTGCTTTTTTTTGACCCTTACACATTTTTGCCAAGTGAAACGTTCCTACCATTTTTAGCCGTTTTATTTTTATCCATCGTTGAACAGTCTGTACTATAAGGGCCTTAACACTGAAGCAATCTACGTACTGTGAGTCTAGCTGTAGCGTGTGTTTCACAGGTTGGAACCGTTGTCACAAGGCCGCTTTGTTAAGCCCTAGTTGTCAAAATGCTTTAGCTCCAGTAATCATCTTCAACTTCAACATTGTTATGACCTCTCTAGACATCAGTCTACAGCAGCACCTGCAAAGAAAGTAAGTACTTCAGTGAAATGTCTATAAACTCACATCTGGAGAGCTAAAGACAAAGCAGGGGTTGGCAATTAGAAATAAATATGTCTCGATTGAATACATACGTTTATATAATAATTATCCATTTTGCAATAGGAACACTACATGTTCAAATGGAATATAAGTCATAAAGACATCAGTTCAACACATCAATTTTAGTTTAGCCTTAGGCTTGGTATGTTGATTGATTGGATATTGCTTAACGTCACATATTAATTGGTATGCTAAAATCAACAGATAAAAAAAAAAAGAAAGATAACAAATATTTATAATATTATACTAAACCTTTCTAATACAGTGCATAAAATAGAAGTAACAAGCTGGCTATGAACCAACAGGTAAAGTTTTAGGCATTTGCTGAATCATTACATTTGTAACATGTTTACATGTGAACATAGTTGTTTCTGTGCTCTGAAATAATCTAGTTTTTTGTAAATGAGAACCAAATAATAAGATAGGATAGGATAAGCCAGGTCCGACAGTTAAAATTATCCCAGCCCCTAATGAAAACTCAATTGACTACTGATCAAGTGACCTTAAGACGTCACAAACATATACGATCTACATTATTGACATTATTATTTTGCATTAATATGAGACGTTAAGCAATATGTTAATAATCAATCAATCAATCAATCAATTGACATGATTGTTAAGAAGCCCTGCTTGCGTTCCTTGCGGTAAAACGTTGATGTCTACTGGCAATAATTAGCACTGGCTGTTTGACTTGGAACGAAACTGGCTGACACAACTTGTTTTAATAGATGCAGTCATAAAAACAACGAGTACATTTAGCAAATGTTACTTTTGTTGGGTCTGAAATCCATGAAAGACCCACCTGTATGAGCTGGCAACGAGCCTGTATCAAGCAATGCGCATTGCAAACTTCACTTTCGTTAAACAACACAGGGTTAATATGGCGGTTGGCTTCATGGCGCCAACAAAAAAGAGTGGACAAAACGAAAAATACTGGCTAAGAGCACTTTGGACGTCTAGTCATAATACGGTAGGCCAAAACAAAACGGATTTAGCTAAATGCATTCAACACAAAGAATTGATGGCAGTAGTATCTTCATTAATGTCACTCATTACTTATTTATTACCGCACTCTTTGTTTAACCGAGTGCATTGAATATTAAATCATAACTAACGAACTCTCACCTCCTGGGACAACTAGTAAATTTGTGGTTTTGAGTTAAAACATTTAACCGCAAAATCTTTGAAAAACAATGGAACCATTAAACAAATTAAAAGACGACTTCACTCATCTGGATTGTTAATTTTATATTAATGAAAACACGAAATATATCCCGATAAGGGGTTTGAATCCGGAAACACCACAAGCGAGGTAGGCGACGTAGCCAACTCGATCACCGAGACAGTAAATTTACAACTCCCGAATTATAGTTGCATTGTAGATTTGAATGGATGGAACAGTACTTCAACGATTCTAACAAAACCCAACTAAACAAAATTTTTTACATTGTCATTACCTAACGCAGACATCTATTTTACATATAATTATTCATCAATTTCATTAATCGTGAAAACACTCCCTTAGGTAAGATTGATTAAATGGAAATAATCGAAAATTACGATATACATCTCATAGTGTGTTCGAACACCAGTCCCCTAAATTGCCCGTCGGGTGCTTTACCTATGAGCTATCGAGACGACTAAATTTTAAAAACTTCTGGATGGGTGGTGCATTTTTAGGATCTGGATAAAGCCCAGCTTAGTCAGACCTAACCAGCACGGGAATCACGATTTGAGTTCGAGTAAATTGAACCAGTTACCGATAAATATTGGATTTTAAAATATTTCTGATTTTCTAAGGCCGCGTTCACACAAATTGGTTTAGTTATAAGGGGATAGGAAATACGTGTTAAATTGTTTACGTTTTAGTGTTAAGAAATTTTATAACAAAAACAAAATTCTTACGACGACCAATGAAAAGGAAATAACTTCATTAGGGCAGGACATTGAAACATTAATAATTAATTTAGGATATCGTATTCCCATAACAATAACAATTTCTTAAGACTATAACAAAGTTATGTGAACGCGGCCTAAACTGCTATAAGAAGATATAGTTTACCTCCACAAAAACATTTTTTAAAGAACAAAGTCATCGAATACAGAACTACAATGATTGATCTTAAATATTTTATTATCCAGATTCAAAGTATAATGCTTTATGTAATGGATATATTCCCAAATTTCATTTGTTATCCTTTACCAAACGAAGTGTGTTCAGACCTATTTAGTTTACTGGATTGGGCGGTGGGCAATTGGCACGTAGAGAAATGTATGAAAGAATTCATGTCGATTTACACAATGTACAGAAAATTAGGATGAACCAACAACGGGAACTATAAAAGAATATATTCTATTTTAGGCCAGAATGATGCACATCCAGCGTTGAAGTACAATCATAAAAAGTTTCAGTTTTCAAACCACAATACATAATACAGAAAAGAAAACAGAATTCAAATCAAATTGACATATGATAAATATTATTCTCCGCCTTTGTGCCTAAGTTCAAAATGACAAAAGTAAATTAGATTTTTGTGCTGCACGATAGAAACACTTTAGAACAAGGAACTGACGCTCTGTCCCGCACTTATACTTGGAGTGGCGATTCAATGATGTAATAAGTTGAAACGTTTTGCCACAAGCTTTACACTGTGGACGTTGTTTGTAAGTCAAACGGGCATTCGTGTT